>CATIWF010212936.1:0-42271 GCA_949630135.1 Balakata baccata
ATGCGTTTTGTTTCATATTCACTAAGGTCTGAAAACAGATATGCAATAGTAGAAGAACTAGCAGGATTTGGTGCAACAGTGCACATATGTTCAAGAAACGAGAAAGAGATCAAAGAAAGGGTTGGAGAATGGGAGAGTAAAGGGTTCAAAGTGAGTGGTTCTGTTTGCGATCTCTCTTGTAGAGAGCAGAGACAGAAGCTGATTGATATGATCTCTTCTACTTTTCATGGAAAGCTCAATATCCTTGTAAGTTTAATTAGCTCTCCATATTTTTAACCATCACTGGATTGCACTTGGTATAATAAACTGGAAATTAATTAATCCCTTAATTATGTTTGCGGAGAGAGGAAACCTGATACACGTAAATAAAAGATGAGAATTTCTGCAACACTTAAGCATTGTATTAAGGGATATATATAAAAGGGTAAATTAGCCCAATTGTCTATACGTACAAGTTTTCTAATTATTTTGGGCAATTAGCCAAAAATTGAATTAATTTTTTCTTGCCATAAATAGTTCTTTTGAAGGAAATTGTTATTGGCATAACTTGCATGTCTTTGTTTCTCCTCCTCTGTTTTTGTTCTGGTTTTGTTTTCATTCGCTTGAGGCAATGACTTGTCTTGCTCGTACGGTTTGCTTAGTTTTAAAATTTTTTTTTTTTATAACTTAATATTTGGTTAAGGTGATTTTCTCCCTCATTCGGAATAAAAAATTCTAAAGCTTGTCAAAAAAAAAAAAAAAAAGCTTGCATGTCACCAATATAACTTGAGTTAACCCGTTGGTGCAAAATAATTACATATAGACAGTCATGTCAGAGAGTTAATATTTGAGTAAGGAGAAAATTTTAGGTAAACTAGGATGTTATCCGTGAACTAATCTAGTTATATAGTTACATGTATTTAATTATTTTATTTTTATAAAAAAATTTTAAATAGATCGAGTCTATTAAACCAATACAATCATATAATGATATATATTTAATTAATTTATTTTTATCTTCACATCAACCAATAAAAATAAAATAATTAAATGCATATCATTATATGATTGAATTTATCTACGAATGAAGTGGTAGACACGGTCTATATAAGAATTTCTCTATTTTCATTGATTGATATAAATACAATATACATATATATCACAAGATGATTAGATTAGTCTACCACATGGTAAACTTAACATACCTATGAATTTCTCTTGAATAATTTAATTAATTCGTTTTCAACTTATCCTAGTGTTAATATGTCATTTACGTCAGGTGAACAATGCTGGAATAGTAAGAATGAAAGAATGTGCAGATTATACACATGAAGACTACACAAGCATAATGAGTACCAACCTTGATGCTCCTTATCATCTTTGTCAACTTGCATATCCACTGCTGAAAAACTCAGGAAATGGAAGCATTGTTTTTATATCTTCAATTGCTGGCGTAGTCTCTTTACCTATGCTCTCTGTATATGCAGCAACCAAAGGTATATACTCACACCTACATATGTGAGAGATCATTGCCTGCCCCCTATATATATATATCTTATGCTTATTGTGCAAACTTTTCAGGAGCAATTAACCAATTAACCAAGAACTTGGCGTGTGAATGGGCGAAGGATAATATTCGCACTAACACTGTTGCACCAGGGGGTACCAGAACTACAATCATGAGCAAACTTGTACGTAAATATCTCTCTATTTTTTCCTTGTTATAATACTGAATAAATAGAGTTTAAACTAGTATTACTAACTAAATTACTTGCAAGCTATTCGAAATCAGACTTGTAAAATATTTGAATTCAACTTGGAATTATTTGAATTGAGCTTGAATTCAAGTAGTTCAAGTAGTTTGTTGAGTTGATTTCTAGTATCACAATACTAAACTCACAAAACTCGCTAATTTAATCGAATCAAATTAATTCAAGTCCAACCGAGTATTTATTAAAGTTTTTTAGTTGACTTAAACTTTGTTGATTTAAACTCGAATATTTTTCAAGTTGAGTTTCAAATAATTAATAAAAAGCTCAAAAGAATTTGAGTTGTGTTCGAGTCTTGATTTGATTGAGTCTAACATTGTATCAACTAAACTCGATTCGATTACACCCCTTTTATTAACGAATCATATAAACTTGTTGCCGCATTATCTATATAAAAACATATTAGTTGGCAACCATTTCAAATTTGAACAATAATATATGCATGACAAAATGGCCATATAATTTCAATAACCTATGGTAGTGAAAGCAGATATACCGGCAGTGAAATTTGCGGCCACAGATTGAAAGGAACAATTTTAATACATATCACAACAATTTTTATGCTTCCGTCATATCACATATGTGATTATCATGGAAATGTGTTCTTAAGTACATATTTATTAGGATGGGTTTAATTAATGATGTTAGAAATACAGGATGGTGCAGTTCTCAAAGCATATCGCGGGCAATCAGATCAACTTCCAATCCGCCGCATTGCAGAGCCAAACGAGGTCTCATCATTAGTGGCATTCCTTTGCCTTCCTGCTGCTTCATACATTAATGGGCAAATTATTTGTGTGGATGGTGGATTTACTGTTAATGGTTTTTTGCCAACTCCTATTTCTGATTGAAACTTATTAGATTATTATGGTTCTTAGTAACCCACTAAACCATTTATGATCTTTTAATTTGTTCTGGATCTATTAGTACTGCAATCGTTTGAGTAATACAGAGATAAAATAAATATCTCAATGAATGTTCAAATCTCTGAATTTATGAGATGTAATATTCAAATTCCTAAATGTAAGAGATACATACGAGATAAGAAATATCCCTTAATTTATTTTAATCCTTTATATTTTTAGAAATATTTGATACACCTAACGTTATTTAATCACTGCTATAAATAGAGGTTTTGTGAAAAAATATGACCGATCTCTTCATCGATTAAGATCATCTCCAAACTCATCATGCATTAATTTGCAAATGTTACTCACCATATTTTAAAAGTCACAGAATTTTTATTATTTAGAACGAGAAATTATTCAATTTATCACATTATTTATAAATTAATTCAATTATTTATTGAAATATATTAACATATCCACAAAAAAGAGCGGACACGTTGCCGGCCATTCCACTTCCAAATCAACCCCCACCAATTACCATCGCCATCCGTACGTGAGTCCCACAAGATCTTTATAAGCAGAGACGACCGTAAAAAAGGCCATTAGCTAAGCTGACAAATTCCAAAAGCTGCAGTCATTATTTAAATCTTCATGTGGCATGCAGCTCATAGATAAGAGCTCCAAAACATTCTTGAGGCAAAAAAAACCTTAATTCTAAAGCCATTTTTCAATTAAAAGAAAGTTGAATTATCTTTATATTTGAATTTGTTTACAAGGGAAAATAATAGCAATTTAGATGGAATAAATGTACCAATGGTATTAAATTTTATTATTTTATTATAATTTGGTACTAAATATTTTAATTGTTGCAATTTGGTATCAAAACTTTATAAATATTACAATTTGCTATCCAAATCAAAATTCGGTGTTAGCCTATTGACATGTCACGTCAGTATGTTATATTATCTTTTTTGACTTGAGTACCAAATTGTAACATTTATGTAAATTTTGGTACCAAATTATAATAATTAAAAAGTTTATTTTTACAATTAGCCCCAATTTAGACTGCCAAAAGTATCATGACACCATATCTTTGCTTGGCTTTCTTCTTCATTCCTCACCAAACCTTACACAAAACGCACGTAGTTTTTGCTTTGAGTGTAGAGAATGATAGATTTCTGCTTTGAAGCTAATTAAATTTTTTATATATTTATTGGATATAGAGAAGGACTCTGATCGTTTGATTTATCTTAATGATGCAAACAATGGCTTCATCTACGATTGCAGACAAATTTGGATGGTTATTTTGATGAGGCAAGCCAACCAGCATATATATATATATATAACTTTTATCTGTCAACTCCAATATTTTCTCTTCTTCCTCAAGGAATGCAAGTGTAAACTAAATAAGAAAGATATTTTTTCTTTTGTTGTTATAAAAATGAGAAACATTGGGTGGTAGTTAATAGTTCTCTTCAGGAGAAAGAAAAAAAAAAGTGATTTTAAATTATTGGAATAGATTTATAGATTTGGTACAATTAATAATTGTTTGATAAATTAGTTGTGGTCTGAATTCAAACTTTTGTTTTACGAGTCTGTCGCTATTATTATTATTATTTTTTTTTTTTTGCCTAGGACATCGTGTTTTAATGGTATAAAAGAACTAATTGCTCTTTCCCAAAAATTCAAGTTCAAATCTTTATAATGATCCAAATTTTTTTTCTTAATAATGGATTTTTGGAGATTTGAATTTAAAACCTAATAACTATATTCGCCAATATTATTATTATTATTATTATTATTATTATTATTATTATTATTATTATTATTATTATTATTATTATTATTAAGGTTTATTCTTCTTTAAACTGTTATCTCCTTGTTTCAAAATGTCAAAAAAGTATTTCTTTTGATGGCTTTTACTATTAGTTTTTCATCTTTAATCAAGAAAATTAGGTTTCAAGAACTGACTGCTCTTGTCATTTAATGGCCTAATCCAAAGTATCTTTCTATTTATATAACTATACAAAAAGAAGTTGGGCTTTTCCAGGGAAGATCCAAATGGAGTCAAACGTAAATTTAGGTATAGTTTAAGACTTTTATTTTCAATATATATATATATATATAACCCGCGGATTTGGATATAGAACCCTGGATTTTGACTGTGAATTGGATTCAGCTACCTAACAACAGTATAATTGTGTCAAAACTAAGCAAACTAGACCCAATCCTCAGCAGCAATATATAAACATCTTGCTACCTAATTACATGGGAAATCTCAATCAAATATTTGTCTATCCTTGTTAATAGTATTAATTATTAAAGTTAGAACTTATTAGCGTAGTAATGATAATTGCAATTGTGAATTTTCAATTTAGTTTAAACCTATCGTGACTCCTTAATTATAACAAAAATTTAAAAAAAAATTAAAAAGAAAAATTTCTTGGATTCTCTAAAAATAATTTAGAAATTTAATGGTATTGATCGGATTACCAAAATTGTGAAGTCTCAAAGTTAGAATTTTCAATTGGACAGCTTGTAAAAAAATTGCTAGACAAAGTTTGTTCCAGTTATATATCTTCCAGCACGTCGATTATAGAAAATACCTGTCTAAAGAAATGCAAAGGAGACAAAGATCAGATCCTAATGGTGGCCCAGAGTGTTGCCTGTTAAGAAGTGCATTTCATAAGATTTCGCAAAATACATGTGCCGCCTAACCATCCTTTCAAAAACCTTAATCTAAAACCACATCTAAACAAACCCAAATATAAATAATACATAAATAGCTACTAACTTAATGCAAAAAAAAAAAAAAACAAATTATATCACCCATAAATTTTACTTTAGTGATATTGATTCGGTGATTAAAATTGTAAAATTTTAAACTAATCAGATTCATTGTAAAAAAAAAGTAGAAACAAATTATATGACTGGTTTGATTTATTAAAAAGAGAAATACTAAATACTCAAGAGGGTATCACTGAATTATTAGAGACTTTTTTAATTTAAATAAAAATATCGAATTCAAAACACTGTATATGCTGTTTTTTTCAATTTTTTATAAAGTGTTTTACATGATATTAGTAGGATTAATTTATATAGAAAACAAAAAAGAAATACTAAATAATCCCAAACCGGCCAACCATTTTAAAAAAGTTCACGCAACCAAAACATGAAAAAATTAATAAAGAAAATGAATAAAAAAGATTTCTTTAGTGAGATTTGGTGGGATGTAACCAAAGATATTGATGGATTGTAAGTATAGAAATAGCTTTCATGTATTTATCAAAGTCTTCGTGCGGGTTTCTATTGCAAGTCATCTTCAGAAAATTGCGTGGCTTATCATGAACAGCTGGATTTATTCCACGTCACCACCCTTTTCCTTCTCTCTTTTAAACCAATCCTCTTCTTCATTTTCTTCCCCAATCTCAGAAGAAAAAAAATTTTTCAGCTAAGCTCAAAAACCCTAAAATAAGGAATTAATGGAGGGCCTAATTCCATTCGTGTACAGAGCCGTAATGCAATACAAGAATGGAGAACAAGGACCAATAGGATCGTGGCTCAACGACACGCCGTCCGCTTCTTACATGCGTCTTCCCGGCGATTCGGGTCGGTTTCAGGCATCGGACATACGGCTTTTTGGATCCGACTATGGCTTCTCTACTACTACTAAATCATCAGCTAATGTGAATTCATCTACTGCTCATATTATTGTATCCACCGGAGCTCAATCCCCACTTCGTAATCGTCGATTAACTCCTCGCCGGGTGGCTACGTGAATTTTATAAACTTCACCATCCCTGAAGAAAGGTCCAGGCTCCATCTTTGTCCAAAACATGACAATATTTGTGTACAATATATTGTACTAAGTTGGTTTTCGTTAGTCTTTTACAGTTTGTTCCTGTCTGAATAGTGATTTGCGTGTGAAAAACCAAATGGGTGCACATGCTTTTTCTTGTTTACATCGGTTTTGTTAATAAAATCATATCTAATCACAATCTGTGTAAAAAATGATAGATTGTAATTGACTACTATACTATCTTATCTTTAGAATAATTAATCCAATTTCAAAAGTAATATATATATATATATAATTAAATTAATCTACATATTATATAAAAATTGAATTTATCTAAAAATTTTATAAAGTATATATTAATGTGGACGGTTCAAGTGTGAAGATAGTTTAATGAAATTAAGAAGAGTAATTTTGTGATATATTTGGTATAATTTACATAAAGTGATTTAAAATTATTAGATTATCAACTTTTAATTTCATTTATTGATTATTAATTGTTAAAATTATAAATTGATGATCGAATAATTGTAAAATTATATATATAAATTATACTAATGTACCACAAAAACTTTGAATTAAGAAGCATGTGGATAACCAAAAGGAGGGACACACATGTTTTCGGTATGTGTTGCTTTATTTTTAATTTAAATTAATTTGTAAAAGAAATTTAGATTTCAGTAAATAGACATTTGTAATGTTTGAGAAAATTATGTTTACTTGTAACAAAAGAAGAGGTAAATGTAGTTTCTGTGTTTCTTGGACAAAATGCCAATTTGTTCTAATGATTTCTATGCTTTGGGGCTTTGGCATAGCAATTAGTTTCCGAAATTTCATTATGATGAACAGGTCGGAAATACAGTTAGATGAATGCCACAGAAAGGATAAAATAAAGGATTAAACTGATTGAAATAAAACAAAACAAATGAAAATTTCCAACGGGTAGCTTTGGTCCTTGTTCTGGAAACTTTAGTCTTAATCTAAGTCCCAATATTGTTAAAATTTGTAAAAGGTAATTAAATATAAATTACACTTAGATTGATAGTCTATTCAAACAACTGCTGCCAGCTAAGCTAAACACTCGAATAAATAAATATTTTAGCTCTATATTTTTGTCCAAGGAAGGAATTATAAATAGGACTTCTAATGTGTGCAATGAGATGGATGTTATTCTTTAATTGTGTTTTGAGTTCGAGTTCAAGTATTTCTAAATTTGAGAGAAAGCTCTATCTTTTAATGAACTTACTTGCATGAATTTAAATTACTGAATAATTGAAAAAAAAAAATTAATGTAACGGAGAACATTGAGATATATAACAATTCTTTACCCTTTTAGTTTTTCTAGAATGGAAATTAAGCTTGTGCATTAAAATTATTCTAACTTGAAAACATTTGGATTTTGGATGGCTTTATGCTTTGGCAAACATATAATAGATTTTTGTAGGAAAAATGAAATATTTTAAAGTATTTTATGTTTATAAGTCTGATACTCAATTATTAGTCAAATAATGTTTTCAAATTCAAAAATAAAACTTTGAGTTATTATTATTTTAAAAAAATGAGAAAATTTTCCTAAAAATTTAATATTGAATTTATTTATTTCCAGTTTAACAATTAAAATTATATACAAATATGACATAATTAATTCACTCAGATGTTAGATTATTATTGTTATTTAAAATATTAGAATATGTTAAGCCAATTATAAAAATAATTACGTTACAATATTTTGTGGACTATGATCTCTATACGCTTTCTTTTCTTTCTTCCTTCTCCCAAGATAATAGCTGCATGTTTAATTAACATGACATCATTTGCTCAGCATATAACAAGTTTAAATCGTTATGGCTAGAGTATTATAGGAGTGATAGGCAAGTTAAATATATTAATTATGTTATAAATTGTTTAAAAGCTAAGCTTATCAATTTTTTAATAGATGCGTCCGTCCAGATAATAAGTTAATATAAAAAATATATTTAATGTCTAAAAATTAAATTTTAATATATTGAATATACTGGGTTTATTAGGATTTGTTTACTTACAGAAAATGACTCTATCTATCTAGGTAATTTTCAAAATGAAAACGGAAAATAAAATTGTGTTTACTATAGACAATTTTACAAAATTTTCAATTGAAAAATATTTTCATTATTTTCACAATTTTAAAGGGAAAGTGTAAAACATGTTTTTAATATTAATGCTACATGTGTATCTAGTTGCATACCAAATTTCAGGACTAGATTATGGGCGGATGTTGAGTTATAGGCAAGAGAGTCATGTCTGTTCCATATTTGAGCTGTCGGCTTAGTGTCCTGGGTAGATCTAGTAAGTTGTTTGCCAATTTTGAGCTTCTTATAGACATTATCTGTAAATAGTCAAACATAAAATTTATAGGTACATGTCTTAGCCAATGTTTGGAACAAATTTCACCTAAATATGTTATGTATGTTGTAAGTTATAGCCTTCACAAGTCAGACTGGTCCAGATGTCAACCTTGTTTCTGACCAGTTGAAAGTACCCTACCATATGAGGACCTTAGAGGCCGAATAGATGAAAGTTGTAACATAAAAAATGTTCCATTTTTACATATTTATGTGTATACAAAGTGTCATTAAAATATGACTTACACATTGTAAGATATGAAAAAGCAAAATTGGTGTTTCAAAACTGCCTATGGTCAAAAATGGAGCAGAGAATAGAACATGTTTATAAATTGCATAAAATATTTCATAATGGTCCAATTTGTCTGAAATTTAGATATGTGTCTACATGTTAGCTTTAATTAGAAACAAGAATCATACAAATTGGACTAGTATAGAAAAAGTTATAAGCTGCTGAATACATGAAGGTCACACTGCCATTATACCAAACCCTAGTTAGTGATCCATATTATGCATATTTTAATTTGTTTAAGTTTCATAAAGTTTATTTAGCTACCAATTGACCAAGTATACATACAATTAGGCCCACAACATATTGGAGATCCCTAATGAAGTGAAAGACAATAAGTTAGAGGCTCAAAATTGAAAGAAAATGTGAGTTTAATTATCAAACAATTTCTTTGGTATGTGTTATATGTAATGTAATTATTACGTGCTACGTATAATGTGACTTCATTTACTTTATTTGAATTACATAATTACTATGATATGGCCAATGAGACTGTATTGAATGTAATGTACTTGTTTGGATTACATGTATAGGCTTTATATAAGGCAAAAAAATTGAGTGAAATGTATAATGATTGTTGCAAATACATATGCATATGAACTTAAAAGGCGTTGTGACTAGCTAAATAATATTGAAAAGTAAAAGAAGAGGCTTTTGGCCCAAACAAATGTTCAAAAGCAAAAGAAAAAGCATATGACCTAACAATGTGCAAATGATGAAGCTAGCTAGCAAATGCAAATATTCACATGGAATCCCGGGACAGTGTCTGTTTAGCCAGGTCACAACAATAAGAAAATGGCATAAGCATAAGCAAAAGAAATATTTACATGAATTAATATTATTTATATTCATGTAATATTGATAAATAGAATGACATGTAAAATGTATACGAATGACGATTATTACTTGCAACTGTGATTGGCTTGGTACTTTAGAAAGCTTTTGATGATTATTCTCATTGAGTTGCAACTCACCAAATTGCATCATCTTTCAGGCAAAGAAGAGTAATTAGCTCATTTTGGAGGTGCATATCATATAGAAGACATGGATCACAAGTCACCGGCCAAGCCTCACCAATCTCTCTCCTTGCATTTCACATATGTATAGGGACATGACTTTTATGTTTTTGACTGTATATTTGTACATGTACAATATAGTAAATACGCAGTGATGTGATCTATATTATGTATAGTCAAACTGTTATGCTTTGCTGAATTGCTAAATGCTACAAAGTGAAATGTTATATGATTCAAAAAACATTTTTATCCCTCATTATAAATAGGACTATGTCTTATTCTATGCAATACATGATAACATGATATAAGTATAAGTGATAGTCATAAATATAAGGTGTTATATTCATCTTTCTTATTAATAGGTCTCCTAAAGGCTTTCTAAGACCTGAAAGGGGTTTACACCAAGGGGACCCGATTTCTCCTTATCTTTTTATGCTTTGTATTGAAGGATTTTCCGCTCTGATTAGACAAGGTGTGGAAAAAGGTTGTATTCATCATGAATGTTAAAAGAGGCAGCTCGAACATCTCTCATTTGTTCTTTGTAGATAATAGTATTCTCTTTGCTAGAGCAAATCTTCAGAAATCTCAATTGATGAAGGATATCTTTTCCTAGTACGCCTCGGCCCCAGGGCAAATGATTAATTTTTCCAAATCAGAGGTTTCATTTAGTCAAAATGTATAGAGTAAAGAAAGAGACTCAATCAAAGC
Organism: Balakata baccata; assembly: GCA_949630135.1. Lineage (NCBI taxonomy): Eukaryota > Viridiplantae > Streptophyta > Magnoliopsida > Malpighiales > Euphorbiaceae > Balakata > Balakata baccata. The sequence continues at coordinate 10,787 of CATIWF010212936.1, forward strand.
ACTACTGGGTGTTCAAGAGGTTGAATCCTATGCTCGTTATCTTGGTTTGCCTAGTCTTATTAGGAGATCTAAGAAAAGTATTTTTGGCTTCCTCAAAGAGAGAATTTGGAAGAAACTTAAAGATTGGAAGGAAAAGGCTTTATCTAAAGCAAGTAAAGAAGTTCTTATTAAATCAACTGCCCAAGCTATCCCTACATATGTGATGAGCCGTTTTGATCTCCCTAAATATCTCTATGATGAAATCTAGAGCTTGATTAGTAACTTCTAGTGGGGTAGTGGTTAGCAAGATAAGAAAATATTTTGGGTTGGTTGGGATAAGATGTGTTTGTCTAAAAATACAGGTGGACTCGGTTTTAGAAACATTGGATGTTTTAATCTTTCCTTTTTAGCAAAGCAAGTATGGAGAATCCTTCTCTTTCCAGATTCTCTATGTACAAGATTGTTAATATCAAAATATTTTCCAACAATGGGTTTACAAGATTTAAATCTGCGAAGTCTAGCTATTTTTGGAGAAGTATTCAGGATGCCAAATTTATTTTGAATCAAGGTCTCATGTGGCACATTGGTGATGGTATAGAGGTTAGCTTATGGCATGACAACTAGCTTCTTGGTTATCCTTCCAAAAAGCCCTTAGTTCCTCTATTGCTTCCTAATATTGGGAAAGTCAGCTGCCTTATTGATATAGAAAAGGAGATGTTGGAATCGTCAATTAGTGCAAGAAGTCCTCCTTCCTTTTGAAGATGAGGCGGTTCTCAAAATCCCCCTCAGTCATAGATTACCTAGAGATGAGCACTTTTTGCCCCTTAAGAAAAATGGGAAGTACTCCGTTTAGGTTACCACTTAGCCTGCCAATGGTCCTTAAACTTGTCTGATCTAGCTTGTTCATCATCTAGTAAGAGGTTCAATTAGAACTGGGTGTGGAATGTTAATATAGCAACTAAAATTAAGCACTTCATTTGGAGATTACTTCGAAATGTTTTGCCAATTAGTGAAGTTCTTGTTAAGCGAGGTGTTGAATGCTCTCCTGTTTATCCACAGTGTAACTCTGCTATAAAAACCTCTCTATATGTTTTTAAGGACTACTAATGGGTTAAAAGAATATGGTTCTGTAGTCCTTTCAATTTCCAGTTTGGGGAAGCAAATTTTCTTTAATGGAGGAGTGGTTTTCTAACTTTGTGAAGTTTCTAACTAAGGAATTGATGGCTGGATTTTGTTGCTTATTATGGGAAATTTGGAATGATAAGAATAGGCTTAAGCATGCTAATCCTTGCAAGGATCCACCTTTTCTTATGCAGTTCACTTTTGAGTATAACCATGAATTCTTGGCTGCAAAACTAGTGGTTTCTCGAAATAAGCTCTTGAACCTTGCTAACTAGAGCCCTCTAGATTTGGGTTTGTATAAATTGCACTAAGATGCAGCCTTTGTGTAGGATATAGGTAGAGCAAGATTGGGTTTTGTGATCAGAGACTCTCAAGGTCTAGTAATGCTCTCGAGTGGTAAACTGGTAGAGGATGTGTGGGATGTGGAGGTAGCTGAAACCTTGGCTATTTATTTTGGTCTTACCACTACTGTAGAGTGTGGTTTCAGCTCTATGTTTGTGGAATTAGATGCCTTCTCTATGGTTCAACTCCTTAAATTGTCAAATGGTATTTGTAATCTCCTTAGAGCCATCATCGATGATATTATCTTAGTTGGTAGGGGTCTTAATTATCTGCCTTTTCTTTATAGTAGTAGAGAGGGTAATAAAGTTGCACATACTATAGCTAGGTGGGCTCTTTCTATTTCTTGTGATCGGATGTTTATTGAGGACGTGCCCCCTCCTACTAGACCTTTTGTTCATGATGACATTTTTATCCCTTCTTTTTAATGAAAACTTTTCAATTTCAAAAAAAAAAATTCTTAATCCAAACAGGGTCTAGATATTTTTTAACAAAATAAGAGTCCATAAGTGAATTGATGAACTATTTTATTTGAAGGCAAATTTTAGACACCATCACTCATCAACTTAACACTAATATATTGACTTGATAATTTTGCATATTACACTATGTGACAAAACCAAATTCATATGCCTTAATTCTTTTTACTTTTGGGAAGGAAAAACTTGCAAATTCATTCTACTACATTATCTGTAAATTAATATAATTATATAGTGATATGTATGTATATTATTTTTACATCAACTAATAAAAATAAAATAATTAAATTTATATTATTATATAATTAAATTAATCAATAATTACTTGGATTAGGCAAAGAAATTAAGACCCTATTGTTGCTAAGATTTGCAGAAAGTGTCTGCAGCATGATGTCATAGCTAAGGGTATGTTTGGAGTTAACTTTGAAAAAAAAAAATTTCAAAAAAAATTTTATATTTTTAAATTTTTTGAGTTTTAAAAACTGTTTTTGAATATAAACAAGTAAATAAATATTTTATCTATATTTAAAAAAATAATTTATAAAATATTAAAAAATTAATTAATTAAATAAAAAAAATTAATATTTACTTTTTAGAATACTTAACGGTAATTTCAAATATTTGATAGATCTTGGATAGAAATTCAGTTTTCTATTGCTCTCAGGTCATGATAAAAGTCGATTGCCACTTATTGAAGCTGTTGGCCCAAAAGTCCTATGGGCTTAGGCCATACAAGGATAAGAAGCTGTCAGCCTAAAAGTCCCAAAAGTTTGACTTATTTTTCTCTCATGCCAAAAGGTTGGCAGTGGAAACCGTTTGTGCATCTACGTGCATAATACTGGAAGCTTCAAAGATATATTCACACGTGCGTAAGTTAAAAGTGGTTAACTTTCTTATAAATCAATTATTTAATAATTATAGATATATTATTTTAATAACTTTAAATTTATAAAATTAAATAATAATTCTACAGTTATAAAATTTTATATTTATGTTACTAAATAATAAATTTATAATTATTAAAATAATATATATATAATTATTAAATAATATATATAGCACGTGTGAGTTCATTGTACACTTAAATACATAATATAATTTGTTAAAAACCGTCTCATATTATATTATGAATTCATGTTCATGATGCATTATTACACATATTTTAGATATAATTAGGTTTGTCGTCTATAACTTATAAATTTATTATTTATTTATAGATTAGCATTTATAATTTTTATGTTCATCAAATATAATTTATAAATTCACAATCTATAACTTACATATGTTCATTATTTTTAACTTATATGTTCTAAACGATTAATTTGCAGTTTCTAAATGATGAATTGTAATTTCTAAACAATTAATCTTTAAGTTATAGATGATGAACCTGCAATTACCAAACAATTAACTTGTAAGTTATAGATGATGAATTTGTAAGTTCTAAATGATGAACATATAGTTCTAACTTGTAATTTATAAATAATGAACCTCCAAGTTCTAAATGATGAATCAACAAATTCTAAATCCTAAATGATGAATCTATAAGTTTGCTTCTTCTTTTTTCGCTCTATTTGGTAAAACAATCTGATAATTTAAATTCAAACTGATAATTTAGTTTTAGTTGAAAATTTAATAGCTGATTGAATTAAAAGAGTTTGACAAAACTAACTGAAAAATATAAAATAATATATTTATATTAATAAAAAAATATAAAATATATTTAAATTCATAATACAAATGAATTATATAATATATATACATATAATATACGGTAAAAATTATATTAAATATCTCATTCCAATATAATAAATATGTCCACCTTTATTATTCTATTATTATATACTACCAATATTTTTTTTATACACTTTTTATCATACACTTCCAACAAAAAAAAATATCTCTTAATTTATAAATTATCATTATTTTTATAATAAAAGTAAGTGTTCAATAAAGAAAAAAATACTTGTCTTTTTTAATTTGGAAATATATAGTAAAAAATGTATGAAAAACTATCAATCACGTTCTTCTTATTATATATATACTTATTAAATAATTTAATAATTATATTATATATAATTTAATAATTATATTATTATTATTATAATATGTCACTTAATAAAAAAAAAAAGTAAAGAGAAAAATTTTAATCTATTAAATTTTTTTTAATGCTTGTTGTATTAGTTTAATTTTTTGAAAATGATAACCAAATATAAAGTAATTAAATTATAATCTAATTTAGTATTTGCAAAGTGCCGTTCTACAAGATAGACATTGGTATATGATATAAGAATCCGGAAACTGCGATTGCGACATTTGCTTGTGATAGATAAAGCGTAACTCAAACATTTGTTCAAATATGTGCATTGTGGAGCGAGCCAAACAGAAGAAACCACCTGTCTGTTACTTCTGAAACTATGAAAATGGCGACAGGGAAAGGAGAAAAACGGATCAGTGAGTGGAACAGGTAAACTTGAAAGAGACTGGCCGGACGGCTGGTTGTGTTGTTTTATAAATTTAACCATATATTTTGAGAGTGGTTGCAAAAAAAACTCGTATTTTTTATTTATTTATTTTTTTTTACTCTGATTTATCCAATATCATCATCAGCTCCACTGCAAACATCGCTTATGGTCTTTCGGGTGAAGGGCTCAGAGGCATCTAACTAAAGTTTTATGGTATTCTGTATTTTGGTTCATCAAGAAATGGCAGAATCAATAAAGTTCTTCGAGTTAAATACAGGAGCCAACATCCCCTCCCTAGGATTGGGCACATGGAATGTTAAACCTGACCAAGTCTTCGATGCTATCACCATTGCTGTCAAGGTTACTGCCTCTCTATTTTTCTTAACATTTATTTCGAAACTGAATTTTTTGTTTACTTCCCGTTTATTTCCCACTAACTTTTTCCCCTTTCAGGTTGGATTTCGGCACATTGATTGTGCTCAAATGTATGGGAACGAGAAAGAGGTAATCTTGATTTTGTATGATTATGAATTGATTTCTCTCTTTTTGTTTTTCAAACTCAGTATGATGGGTAACATGTTTTTTTTACTGTATATCAAATTGGTATAAAAATTTTTATTTTGTATAGAATTAAAACTAAAATTTTAAAGTTGAGATTCAGATAATGATATCTAAAATTTTTTCGGTATTCACATCAGTAAATCCGGTGGCCATGTAAATCCAACATCTACGTCAGTATGAATCAACCAGAAAAGTGTTTAGTACTATAATCTTAAACAAACTCCAAAATTTTTATACCAATTTAAAATAAAATGAAACTTTGGTACTAATTTGATATATATATATATATAAGTTTTAGTACCAATAATTCATTTTAGCCTAAGTGTGCTTGATGTAATCTTTTTAATAGATCAATTTTAAGGTTTACAGGGATAATCTTTAGTTTGTGTAAATTAATTTTAAAAGGCTTCTTTCTTATTCGGCATAAACCATATACGGCTTCTCTAATTTATCTGTTTTCTCGTATAAATTCTCTTGATTGGTTTTTGGTAATAGTTTTTGTACCATATTACCAACTTTGAAATTTAAAAAATAATATTCTGCGCCAGTATTTGGTCTCTAAATTTACTTTAATTTACTCTTCGGCCGCCACAATGATAAATTATGGACTTTCAAAATTTTGAGACGAAAATATAGTCCAAAAATAAAGTTCAAGGGGCAAATATGATTAAAAATTGATAGTAAAACAATGAAAAATTATCAAACTAGAGAGGTATCATATGATTTTAAGTGAGTGAATTTTACCGACAGTCCTCCAATTATATAACTCGTAACAATTCGGTACTTGAAAAATTATTTGTAATACAAAAGTACCTTAATTGTCTAAGTCGTAACAATTCGGTACCTGAAAAATTATTTGTAACACAAAGGTACTCCAATTATGTAAATTGTAACAATTTAGTACTTTAAAAATTATTTGTAATACAAAAATACCTCAACTTTTATTTTGTAACTAAATAGCACTTACGTCTTCAACTATTATGGTTCATTTAGCATTGTGTTTGGAAAAAAACAAATTGTATTTTTAACTTTTTTGAGATTTGAAAACTATTTGTGGTAAATACAAATAAATAGATATTTTTTCCAAAAATATATTTGAAAAAAAAATAATTCATAAAAATGAAAAAAAATTAGTCAATTAAATTAAAAAAAATTCAAAATTTGCTTTTGGAACACTTAACAGTACTCTCAAACACCTCTCAGTCTCTTTAATAGAAGTATAACATGAAATGTCCAGATAAATTTTAATAAAAAAAAATTAGTTGTAATATACAGTTAATAAAATTAAAATTTATCTGATATGAATATTACATCTAATTTTATTTTTATTAAAATTTATTTGATGTGAATATTTTATATCACATTTATGTTTGGAAGAATAACATTCAAATACGGAAGTACTATTTACTTACAAAATAAAAGTTAAGGTACTTTTATATTACAAAATAAAAATTGAGGTACTTTTATATTACAAATAATTTTTAAAGTACTAAGTTGTTACAATTTACATAATTGAGGTACTTTTTGTCTTACAAATAATTTTTCAGGTACCGAGTTGTTACGAGCTATATAATTAAAGGACCGTGAGTGAAATTCACCCGGTTTAAGCCTTCTTTTCTCTCACTGATTAGCTTACTTTACTAATTGTTGCCATCAGTATAATTGCTGAACTATTGACCAATAATCAAAATGCGAGGTTGACCATCGTATTCTTGTTGATTAAGATAAGATAACTATGCATTTCAGATTGATGAAGACTGTTCTCGCATTTGCCTTTCTACATGATGAATTTGCCGAAAGCCTGCAAAATCAATTATTATAGCATGTTTAATTTTTAAATGATTCTGTTTTCTCCATTCTTTTTCTAATAATAAGATTTTAAACTCAATCAGTCTTGTCCTTGTTTCTGGTGCTTTTACCAATTGCCAGTCAATGTGTCATGAAAAGTTGAGTTCAATTTTTAGTCAGATGATCACTGTATGGGAAGAAGAATGGGAAATAATATGCTTTGACTAAATAGGCATTTTAATCGTAGGGACAGCCCAACATAAAGCTCTAGGTTAGAAATGAATTTGGTCCACAAGTCCGGTGCTGTGCTGGTGGCTGCAGCCTGGAGGTTGTTCTTAAATTTTTCCAGTACTTGCTTTGAGAGTGCCCGGTGATAGCTGGATATTGTTGCTCAATTTTCGCAATGGGTCTACAAAGGTCCTAGCATGATATTACATGATTGCGAACCATTTTACCTTTATACTCTTTGAGTGTTGACTCATTTTAGTTTGTAGTTATGCCTTATTTGAACTAATGTCCAAATTTTCTTCCTCTCACAGTTTGAGAATTATTTTTTTTTTATCTTTTTTTTTCAATTTCAAGAGTCAATTTGTTCGTGCAGATTGGATTTACCCTGAAGAAAGCAGTTGAAGATGGTTTAGTTAGACGTGAGGACTTGTGGATCACCTCCAAACTCTGGTAATGTTTTCTTTGGATTTTGCTAGTAGTATTCTTAGAACTTTTGACCTGACATGGAGAGTCTGCTAGGGATATATGAGGTTGAGATTGTTGCAAACTTATTTCCGTATTTCAGTGCAATATTCACATCTGCGGTTAGTTATTCAATTATATCCTTGATCTCAATGATTAACTTTAGGAGCACCGAACATGCACCAGAAGATGTACCGAAAGCATTGGACAGAACTTTGCATGATTTACAACTTGACTATGTTGATCTTTACTTGGTATGTAAGTCAAAACTAAGCTTCCTTTCCTCATTTCATGATGATAAGAATTTGTGCTGATACTATTGGATATCACCAGTTCTCTCACTTTCTTTATCACAAATATATATTTTCCTCATGTCTCTGTTAATATTTTTTGGAAGATCCACTGGCCTGTCAGTGTGAAAAAAGGATCAGATGCCTTCAAGCCAGAAAACCTTACCCAGCCAGACATATTGAGTACATGGAGAGCAATGGAGGCACTCTTTGATTCTGGCAAAGCAAGAGCTATTGGTGTTAGTAATTTCTCATCAAAGAAGCTTGAGAATCTTTTGGCAGTGGCAAGGGTGCCTCCTGCTGTTAATCAAGTGGAATGCCACCCTGTATGGCTGCAACAAAACCTTCATGGCTTCTGTAAATCCAATGGAGTTCATCTCTCTGTGAGTATGAGAATGGAAAGTGGTTTCTTGTTCTTGTAGAAGAAACTTACATAGTAACTGTGCCACAGTGAAATAAAGTTGTAAAGTTGATTGGTTTTACTTGATCATGTAATTCTATTATCAAGTGCATATGATTTGATTGTGCAGATAACAGATGTTAAATTTCCTGTTTCAGGGATACATACCGTTAGGTTCTCCTGGTTCATCACATATTAAGATTGAGGTTCTCGAGAATCCAGTTTTGAAGATGGTGGCAGAGAAATTAGGCAAGACTCCTGCACAAGTGGCTCTCCGTTGGGGACTACAAATGGGTCACAGTGTACTTCCAAAGAGCATAAATGAGGCAAGGATTAAGGAAAATTTTGATGTTTTTGATTGGTCTATCCCTGAAGATTTGTTTGCCAAGTTTTTTGAAATTGACCAGGTGGGTATTTTTCTCATTATCACTTACTGTGTCTTTCCCTTTTTTCTTTTTTCTAGAAGGGGTCAAAGGCCCAGGAAAAGAAACTGAACTAAGCAGCATACTGGCAACAAAAACATTCTTACTGTCTTTAATTTATGCAACCTTGTGCCCTCTATTTGAGCTGCTACTTCATTCTCATCAAGCCTGAGAGTTTAACATCTGCTGCATTTCTACGGTGTATATCCATAACTAAGCATTGCTCTCGTGCTAGAGCATTACCCTTGTGTTTATCGTACGTACAACTGAATTATTATCTTGCTTTTGATAATGCTTAGTGATTCCTGCATAGCATTAACTTCAGCTACTGATAAGACATTACTGAATTATTTCGGATAAGATCACTCATCACAGCATAATCAGTCTATTGGAATTTTTAGACAGTGAAAATACATGTAGAATATGCAAGTCGAGTTTGTTGAGATGATGTGGAGTTGAACTTGCGTCAGTTATAGCAAATTGAGTCTGTTGGTTTTTGATTTTGCAGGAGAGACTAATTAAAGGTACCTCTTTTGTGCACGAGACTTATGGTGCATACAAAACCATTGAAGAACTCTGGGATGGCGAGCTGTGAGTCAACAATGGATGTATAAAAGGAAGAATTCTCTTTCTGCCGGCTTGATCTGGTCAATTCACAATACACAAACTTAGTCATTGAAAATGAAACTAAATCAAATAATTTGCATACTTAATGTTTATATTTGATTATTTGAAAGCTTTGAAATCAACAAAAAATTGGCCAAAGGACTGATTAGGAAAAATTAAAATTTCATTTGTCAATTTCTGTTTGACTTAAAATCATGACTAGCAGCAATGTTGATTGGAATGAATGAAAATGCATTCGTAAACTCTCTAGCAATTTGCTAAGAAAATACTCCTCCATTGCAATTGTCGTTTTTTTTTTTTTTGAATAAAAAAATTCTAATTATTTGTCACTTTTAAATATTTAATATAATATTAATTTTTTTTATTTTATTTTTATGTTAATCTTATTTATGGTAATTAGTTTTGTAAAATTTTATACTTCTTTGCAATATTTTCAAATTGCTTCGTATTCAAAAAAAAAAAATCTTCATGACAGTTGAGAGTGGAATAAGGTTGTGTTCGGAATTATTGTTAAGAGTTTTAAAAATATATTTTAAATTTTTTTTATTCAATTGATTGTTGTTTTAAATTTTTTTATGAATTATTTTTTTAAAAATTTATTTTTAGAAAAGCCGTTTTTAAAATTTTAAAAAGTTCAAAGTATAAAATTTTTTTTGGAAATCGCTTTTTCTAAATGAAATGTTAGATGGGACTTAGGAGAATGTATCACAATTATTTTTACAGTAATTAAGAAATAAATTATGAATATAATTATAGAAGGATAATTTAGTCTTATTTAATTATTTTTTTCATAATTAAGTCTTCAATTAAGCGATTTTTAAATCCAAAAATACCAAAAAATTTATATGAGCTCAATAATTGTAGTTCATGTTATAAAATAGACTAAAGAAATTGTATAATAAAATAGAATAGAGAGTAGAAATGAGGAAGAAAATAGAGAATGAAAGTATTTTCACATATTTTGTTCTTTCAATATACATTTATTTATAGGCTTACAAAAATATATGAGTTAGAAGATTTAATTGAGAAATTAAATCAAAATAAATCAGACAATTAAATTAGAAAATCAAAGGGTGAGAGGTTATGAATAGAATGAAGAATTTGGGAGTTATAGACATCTATTCAATAGTAATAATTATAACACTCCCGTCTTAGATGTCTATTAAAAAGAACATGTCGCGTTAAAATCTTACTATGAAAAATCACGTGGCAAAAAAAACCTAGTAAAGAAAAAATAGTACATTTCTTGTATAATACACAAATGAAGCTGCCTCATTAAAAATTATGCTAGAAAAATTCAATGGGACAAAATCTTAATCAAGAAAAAAATTACAGTGCGTATTTTCACTCCCTCATAAAAACATCACTTCAAGTCTCTAAGTCAATACATTTTAATGTCTCGTATCAACTTTTCAAATATTATAGTAGACAAATCTTTTGTAAATAAACCTGTCAGATTATCACTTGATCGAATTTGTTGAACATCTATTTGTCCACTTTTATCAAAATCATGCATGAAAAAAAATTTAGGAGAAATATGTTTTGTCCAGTCTCTTTTAAAGTAACATCATTTTAACTATACTATACATGTTGCATTATCCTCATATAACACTGTAGAAGTTTTTTTTGCTGATAGATAGACCGCTTATTTCTTGAATGTGTTGCGTTATTTGCGTCAACCATATGTATTCTCTACTTGCTTCATGAATTGCAATTATTTCAATATGATTTGAAAATGTGTCAGTCAAAATTTGTTTTGTTAATCGCCATGAAATAATAGTTTCACGACTTATAAAAACATAACTTGTTTGAGATCGAATTTTATGTGGATCAAATAAAAATCATATATTAGCATAACCAATTAGTTTCTATGTAAATTTATTTGAATAAAACAATCACAAATCAATTACTCCTGAGAGATAACAAAAGACATGTTTAACTTCATTCTAATGTCCTTGTATTGGAGAAGAATTATATTTTGCTAATAAATTTACCGAAAATGTTATATAAGGTCGTGTGGTATTAGTTAAATATAGTAATGCACCAATTGCACTTAAATATGGTACTTCATGACCAAAAATTTCTTCTTCATCCTATCAAGGTCGAAAATGATCATTTTTCACATCAAGTGACTTCACAAATATTATTATACTAAATTGATGTATTTTATCCCTATAAAATCTTTGAAGTACCTTTTCTATATAAGCTGATTGATGTAATAAGATCTTATCAGCTAAATGGTTGATTTGTAAATGACAAAATTTTGTTTTTCCAAAATATTTCAGTTCAAACTCATATTTCAAATAATTAACTACATTTGCAAGCTTTTCAGGAGTTCTACTAATATTTAAATCATCAACATATACAACAATAATAACAAATCCATATTCTGATTTCTTAATGAAAATATATGGACAGATAGAATCATTTTTATATCCTTCTTCCAATAAGTATTTACTCAGATAATTATACAACATTCGTCCCGATTGTTTTAAGCCATATAATGATCTTTGTAACTTGATAGAATAAACATTCTGAGATGTGTTTTGTAATTCAGGTATTTTAAATTCTTCATGGACTTTCATATAGATATCATTACTATCAAGATTACTATATAAATAGACTGTAACAACATCCATAAGACGCATATAAGTTTTTCATGTATTTCAAGACTTATAAGGTATCGAAAAGTTGTTGCATCCACCATAGAAAAATATATTTGTTCATAATCAATATCAGTCATTTGTGAAAATCATTGTCCCACAAGTCTTTTTTTATATCTTACAACTTCATTATTTTCATTTTGTTTTTGCACAAATATCTATTTGTATCTGATGAGTTTTATACCTTCAAGTGTTTAATTATTGGCTCGAAAATTTCACGTTTATTAAATGAATTTAATTCAATATGTATTAATTGCATCTTTCTATTTTGGCCAATCACATCTATTTTGACACTCGTCATTCGTTTTTAACTCTAGATCCTCATTTTCCTCTATAATATCAACTGCTGTATTATAAGTAAAGATATTATCGACAACTATTTTCTCTCGGTTCCATTTTTTCCTATAATGACCTAACTTATTGAAATCTCTTTATTATAATCATTTTCATATACCTAAATCTTTTCTGAAGATTTATTTATTGTTATGTCATTAGACTCTTCAGGAGTTTCTACCTCTTCAATTAGGTCATTTTATTGACTAGTTTCTTTTCATTTTCTAGGAATTTTATCTTTGGACTATCATGCTTCAGGCTTGCTTTAGACTCATTAGTTGTAGCAAGTTGTCCTATAGGGACATCAATTGGAGCATGAGCATTTGCAGTTAGTATATATAATTTAATTACGCTTTTAAGGTCAGTAAATGTATCAGACAATTGATTTACTAAATTTTATAAATGTATTAGTCTTTATATTTCTTGCTCACATTGATTGGCACAAAGATCTAGATATATTAAAGATGATGTATTCTACATAATTTCATAATCCAACTGCTCTGTTTTTCCTCCTAATGTTGGAAAAATTGTCTCATTAAAATGACAATCTGCATACCGTGATATAAATAAATTATCAGTCAACGGTTCAAGATACTTAACTATAGAAGGAGATTCATATTCAACATATATTCTCGACCTTATTTGAGGTCCCATTTTAGTGCGTTGTGGTGGAGTAATAAAAATATAAACGGCACATCCAAAAATTCTTAAATGGGAAATATTCTGCTTTTGACCATAAGCTAATTGTAATGGGGAAAACTTATGATATAATGTTGGCTTAATGCGTATCAATGCTACTGCATGCAAAAAAACAGTATAGCCCCAAACTAAGATGGAGAGTTTTGTTTTCATGAGTAATGGTCTTACTATTAATTGGAGATATTTAATAAATGATTTGCAAGACCATTTTGTGTATGAATATTGGCAATCGGTCTTTCAGCAGTTATTCTAACTGATATACAATGATCAAGAAAAGCTTGGAATATTCACTTACATTATCAAGATGTATAGACTTGATTGAATAATTTGAAAATTATGCACTTAATTTAATTATTTGCGTAAATAATTTTGCAAACACTAGGTTGCGAGTTGATAATAAACACACATGTGACCATCATATAGATGCATCTACCATTACCATAAAATATTTAAATGATCAACTTGGTGGATTAATTGGCCCACGTATATCACCTTGAATTCTTTCCAAAAATGCATGAGATTCTAATCCAACTTTTACTAATGAATGTCAAATAATCAATTTGCCTTGAGAACAAGTAGCACATGAGAATTCATTAAATTGAAAAATTTTCTAGTTCTTTAAAAGATTTTCATTTGAATTATCAATTATTCTACTCATCATAATTGGTCCAGGATGACCCAACTGATAATGCCAAACAGTAAAAATATTTCTATTAATGAACTTCTGGTTCATTATTGCATGTGTTTCAATTGCACTCATTCTGGTGTAATACAAATCAGAAGATAAAGCAGACAACTTTTATAAAATTTATTTTTTATTTGAGATTACTGATATGATATAAAGATATTATACACCATTGTAATTACGAGTCTCAATATAGTACCCATTATGACGAATATCTTTAAAATTTAGCAGATTCCTCTTTAATTTAGTTGATAATAAAGCATTATCAATCGTAAATCTCATTCCTTTATTTAAGAGGATATGAGCTCTTCTAAAGCCTTCTACCAAGTCTGCTGAACTTAATATTGTACTAACATTTACTTTCATTATAATCAAATTAGACAAATATTTTTTATTTCTTAATATAGTATGTGTCGTTACATTATTTGCTAAGCATATATTTTTGTTATTATTCATGAAAGTTCTCGGTGAGTAATAAACATTTATATTTCTTAAAAAGAAAAACAAATAAATTGCAATAAGTAATTATTACAAAAAAAAAATAATATACTATTTAGTTACACAAATTTTTTAAAAAATATAATTTTTAAATTAATATAATCAAATAAATAAAAATTTTGCCATAAACTTTCTTTCATCATAAGAATGCTTTTTTTTTTTTGAAATTTTCATAGATCAATTTTCTCATATCTTAGTTGGAAAAAATTCACAACATCTAAGTGCATCTTGCCCAATTAATAAAAAACAAGTTATCATCTTAGTACGTACAATTTGTATTTTTTTCATACTTTATTTTCTCTTTCAGAGAGTTTGGATATAAAACAACTAAAATTTGATGTACTTCTAGTACATATTCAATTAACAAATTATTCAAATTATTTCAGATAATTTGGTGTACTTCAATTACATAACCAATAAAAAAAAATATTCAAATTGTTCCAAAGAACAAGAGTCTTTTACTGTGAGATAATCATATTTTAATCCATCATTAAAATTATGATAAAAGAAAATCTAGGCTTTAGCCTTATCTTAATTAAATTCTTGATTTCTTTCTTTATTAGTATTACCAAAACTATTTACATCTAGGTAAACTTTAACATCCAATTTTCATGACAAATATGATTTATTTTTATTAATATCATAAATTATAAACTCTTGCAAGCTTTGTAATTAACATTATGAAAAAAAAAATCAAATATTAATTAAATATATATATATATATTAAATAATCATAATTATAACATAATATGCATATATTGTAACATATGCATATCAATTAATAAAAATCACTTAATAATTCTCATTTAATATTTTAATTTCAATTAATTATAAAAACCAAAGGTCATCTCATTATAATTTATTACATCTAATTACATACTAATTACATATATTTAAGGCATATTAACAAATACATTAATCAAACTATTAATACTATTATTAAAATTTTATTATAAAGAGAGATAAATATTAAATAATTATCAAATATCAAATTATTAATATTAGATTATACCTAAAAAAATTTGTCTCTTCCAAGCATATTTAGACCAAAGAAAAAGAAGAAATAAAATAAGTAGTATATAATAATCACATTTGATAATATTCAATTGTTTCTCTATATAAAAAAAATCATGTTTTTTATAATTACTAAAACCGTTTAACATGAAAAATTAAAGAATGAATGTAAATACTATATAATAATAATCCCAATACAACAAATACTAAAATAATAGGATTAGTGAAAAATTTTCAAAGATTAAAATAATCTCAAATGTTTCATTTTCTTGTTCACTAATAAACATGATATAAAATATATGACAACATATAAGTAAATGACCTAAAAATGATGCAATATACATAAATATTAATATATTAATAACATAAGATATGATATAAAATATAACATAAAATATATGATATATATATAAAACGTATAAATATAAAAGAGAAGATAAATTCATAATGATCATATATATAACATAATAGAAGATGAAGATAAATATGATCATAGACATAAATATACAAATAAAAATAGAGAAATTTATGACACAAAAAACTCTCATGATCATAGACATAAAACATAATAGAATTTGAAAATGAACAAGAAACCATTTTTATATGTAATAATTTATAAAATTTATTTATCATTATCAATTGTAGTAGATAAAAATCATGAACAAAACCTACCTTATTACCTTATAAAGACAAATCGTGCTGATAACGTGTTATGAAATAGATTAAAGAAATTATGTAATGAAATAGAGTAGAGAGTAGAAATAAGGAAGAAAATAGAGAATGAAAGTATCTTCACATATATTTTGTTCTTTCAACATACACCTATTTACAAGAATGTATGAGTTATAAGATTTAAATAAGAAATTAAATCATAATAAATCACACAATTAAATTAGAAAATCAAAGAAGTGAGAGGTTCTGAATAGAATGAAGAATGAGAGTTATGGACATCCATTCAATAATAATAATTACAAGACTCCCCCTTAAATGTCTATTAAAAAAAACATATCTCGTTAAAATCTTATTATGAAAAATCCTGTGGGAAGAAAAACCTAGTAAAGGAAAAATAATATATTTCTTGTATAATATGCATATGAAACTGCCTCATTAAAAACTATGCTACGAAAATCCGGTATGACAAAACCTTAGTCAAGGAAAAGATTACAACGCATATTTTTTTCTCTCTCATAAAAACATCACATTAAGTCTCTAAATCAACGCATTCCAATGCCTCATACTAACCTTTCAAGTATTGCAGTAAGTAAAGCTTTTGTAAATAAATTTGCTAGATTATTACTTGATCTAATTTATTGAACATCGATTTGTCTACTTTTTTCAAGATCATGCGTGAAGAAGAACTTAGGAAAAATATGTTTTGTCCGGTCTCCTTTAAAGTAACATCCTTTTAACTATGCTATACCTGTTACATTGTCCTTATATAACATTATAGGAGTTTTTTTGTTGACAAATAAACTGCTTGTTTCTCGAATGTGTTATGCTATTTGCGTCAACCATATGCATTCCCTACTTACTTTGTGAATTACAATTATTTCAATATGATTTTAAGATGTGATAGTCAAAATTTGTTTTATTGATCGCCATGAAATAGCAGTTTCATCACTCATAAAAACATAACATATTTGAGATCGTATTTTATGTGGATCATATAAAAATCTTGCATTAGTATAACCAATTAGTTTCGATATAGATTTATTTGAATAAAACAATATCAAATCAATTGTTCCTCGAAGATAATAAAAGATATGTTTAACTTCATTCTAATATTTTCGTGTTAAAGAAGAATTATATCTTGTTAATATAGTAATGCACTAATTGCACTTAAAGAATTTAGAGGTTATGGACATCCATTCAATAATAATATTTACAACATTTTTGCTAATAATTATAATTAAATTCCAAATAAAACTAGCATACATACGATTAGTTTTAAGCAGATATATTTATATATACATAAACTTGGAGCCTATTGGTATCTAGTTCTGTGTAAATTTATGTAATTATTTTGTTACTATTATGCTATTTTAAAAAAAAACTATCATATTAATTTTAAAAAATAAATAACATATATATATATATATATACATGTCAATAGCGCCAAATTAAAAAAAATTAGATTTGAAATATTATATGACTGTAAAATTAAATTAAATTTTTTCTAAAACTATATTTGATATAAAATTAAAAATATACATATTTAAAAAATAAAAAATAGAATTATTTTGATAGAACAATGAAATTTTCAAATTTTTTTTTATGAAATTTGACCAAAATTATATTGGAATGAATGGAGTATTTCTCTTCTTAATGCTAGAGTGGCACATTTACACAAAAAAAAAAACAATTTTAGAAGATAATTTCAAAAGTGGATACTGGACAGTCTCCAAGCATATAAAATTAAACAGCATTAGGTCAAAACATTAATGATTGTGCTTGTCCATTTATACTTAATCATATTGCTCAAAAGAATATATACCTAATCATCAGTTAATTATATAAGAGCATAAATAGTAATTTAGAATACTTTTAAATAGTATTTT
Organism: Balakata baccata; assembly: GCA_949630135.1. Lineage (NCBI taxonomy): Eukaryota > Viridiplantae > Streptophyta > Magnoliopsida > Malpighiales > Euphorbiaceae > Balakata > Balakata baccata. Next base: position 28,396 of record CATIWF010212936.1, read on the forward strand.
AAAATATTTTAAAATATAAAAAGTAGACATTTTTTTAATAAGTCTAATGTCTTTTTTATATTTTATTTTTTATATTATCTTATTTCATATAAATTAATTTTTATTAAAAAAACTAAATAATTTTTGTTATAAAGAAAAATAAAAGTATTATAAAAAAATATATCAATAAAAAAAAAGCGACTTGCATACAAAATTAAAATACATTAATTATAATTGAAATGAACAGTAAAATTTATCTCACTATATATCAGAAAAACTTATTTTCTCCTTTAAATTACATTAATTATAATTGAAATGAATAATGAAATTTATCTCTCTATATACAGAAAAATTTATTTTCTCCTTTAAATTTTAAAGAAAAAAATATGTTAGATATTTTTTTTATAAAATAACTTTTTAAAATAAAAATATAACTAAAATAATGAATTTATTAAATATGCAATAAGAATACTAGCAACATACTTATAAAATATTATTATTTTTATAATAAAAATTAATATTTTATAAAAAAAATTTTATTAAAAATGTATGAGAAAGTCTCATTTATTCTATTCCAATTACTAATTAGATCCTTTTTAGTTTTTTCTGCTGTGACCAAGTCCGTTGATCTTTCAAAAAAAAAAGGTCCGTTGATTCACATCTAATCCAGAAAAGTACACGTGGCTTCTAATCCTGCTGATTCTCTTCCTCATGTAAAACAGAAGCGGTATCCCTGCCGGCCAATACACCTTTCAGTACTGCTGTTTCTCCTCCTATAAGCGTCATCAAAACTCCACATTGTTGCATTTTCACTACTTTTTTTCCTTTTTTGAAGAAGAAGAGGAAGAAGAATATGGCAAATGAGATTCGATTCTTTGAACTGAATACCGGAGCGAAGATGCCGTCAGTTGGACTTGGCACGTGGCAGGCCGAACCTGGTCTCGTTGGTGCTGCCGTAGCCGCTGCCATCAAGGTTTTTTTCTTTTAATTTTTCGACGATTGTTGGATTGATAATCTGGTTCTCACTTCGACATTTTGCCCTTTTTTGTTTTTAATTGTAGATTGGTTACCGCCATATTGATTGTGCTCAAGCCTATAACAACGAGAAGGAGGTATTTCTTTTGCTGAATTCCGGATACCTAAGTAGAAATTCAGTCTTTATGTTTCTATGTTTTATTATTATTATTATTATTATTATTATTATTATTATTATTACAGATTTTTTTTCTTCTTTTGAGATCTTTACGAAAAGAAGGGGCTAATTTGTCTTTATGATTCTATGTTTTTGTTTTTTTAATTTTTATGGCGCATGTTTCAGATTTTTTTTGTTTTTCCTTCTTTTGAGATCTTTACGTAGAGGATGGGCTAATTTTAGTGAAATTTGCTTCTATTCACACTAAAATTATAAAATATATTTTTTTAAAAAAAATTATTGAATTATATTTTTATTTTATTAAAATATCAATTTCTGCTAATATGTTAACCGACATATCAGTGATATATAAGTTGTTACATCATACTTTTGCTAATTATTTTTATTTTATTAAAATATCAATTTTTAATAATATATTAGCTGACATATTAAATTTCTAGTGATATATAAGTTGTTATATTAGAAAATTGGTCACTCGTTAGCTGCCATGTTTGCTTTTTAGTTACTGAATTTTGTTTTTATTGCAGTAAAATTATAAAATATTGTTTCATTCCAAAAAAATCACTGAACTATATTTTCGTTTCATTAAAGTCTCAGATCAATTTTTTGTGATACATCAGCTGTTACGTCAAATTTCTGGTGATATATCAGTTGTCAAATCAGATTTTTGCTGACATATCACCAAAAGTCTGATTTGACAACTGATATATCAATTGAGTAATTTTTTTAAGACGAAAATTTTTTTTATAATTTTACTGCAATAAAAATAAAGTCTAATGACTATAGATGACATTAACTATATTTCTTTTTTTCATATATTTTGATTTATGACGCTTGCTTAACTTTTCTTTTAAGGTGGATAATTATAATTTTTCCAATGTAAAGTTTGCTTGCAACTTTTTCTAATTCATTGTAAAATTATGTGTGTGGAATACACCATTGTCAATTTAACGTCTGAGGATAGATCATGCTTACTTTGTTTTATCAATTACTGCCCCAGAGGAGAAAAAGAAAAACAGTTTATTTATGTTTGCTATGTGCATTAGGCAACAAGCTGCGAAGGGGCTTCTCCTAGACTAGATTAGCAGCAATTGTAGACCAAAACTGTCACTTATGCTGGGAAATGAAACTAGAAAACTTGCAAAGCAAATTCTTGCTCACTTCTATGAGGTTTTGCTTTGCTTCTTATTTCATTTGAATTTCATTTAACTCTCATTTCTGTCCTTGACAAAGCTTGTCATGATAGTTATTAGTTTTATTTAATTGAAGAATAAATCACCTGTATTTCCTTCGGAAACATGATTAATTCTAAGTTTGATTGGAAATCAATAGAAAACTAGAAATTGTTCCTCTAAACTATGACTGGCCAACAAGTGTTACATATATAAAATATAGCCACACCATGTAAATATCATCAAGACAAATGTTTTGGGGATGAGCTTTAGCACACCGATAGCTTTTTACTCCATATTACTCTTTTCAAAGCAACAATCTCCTCATTTTCTCTGTAATGGGCAAGTAAAGAGAAGACCTTGTCTCAACAGGGCTGTGCTTCTTACAATAAACACATTTTGTCATTAGTGTAGTTACTTTGTTCCATTTGATTTTTTTTTTTCATGGATAAATTATCGAGTATGGCACACCATTAAATAAAAGTTGCTTTAGGATTAAATGTGTTTCTTAAAGAGCTTGTGCCAATCCTGTTTCAGAGCCGTGCCATTGAATGAAATATTTGCTTACGGACAAGGAACCTATTATTGGAAAATGCTTAGCCTATAGAATCATGAATATGTGTATATATTGAATGAACTATCTCCTCACCGGCAACACATAATTTTAGTCATTTCCCCTTGTAGATTGGTTTGGTATTGAAGAAGCTCTTTGAAGATGGTGTGGTGAAACGCGAGGATTTGTTCATTACCTCCAAACTCTGGTATGTTTTATTTCATATTCATATTTGGAAATGGCTCTACATATTGTTCCTCTCTGTTAAAGATGGTTTGGCATTGTAACCTGTGACCAGCTTCTGGCTGAGACTTTGTTCTTATTATCTTAAACAATTTGTAAAATGTAGACAATTTATGCAGGTGTAATAATCATGACCTGGAAGATGTGATTCAGGCGCTGGAAGGAACGTTGCGTGATTTGCAGCTTGATTATATTGATTTGTACCTTGTATGTTTCACTTGATCCAAGTTATTCCAATCCACATTCTTTCGTTATGACTTCGCACATGAGTTGATGCTTTCATATTGCTGTCATACCTTAAAGATCAGTTGTGCCTGGTCCCAAATAATATCAAGGAAGCATAGGCATCTGTAGAATACTCTTATGGATGACTTTTTTAGTTTTGTGGAGAAACTTTTGAAAGAATGGCTTAGTTATATTGTATTTGTAGTCCTTCAGAATAACTACATCCGCATCAGTTAACCTAGAAAATTTAGTTAGCTAGAAGTCAGAAAAAACTAAATGAGGGTGCTGATTTTGCAGATCCACTGGCCGTTAAAAGTGAAGAAGGGGTCAGTTGGTTTCAAGCCTGAGAACTTCGAGCAACCCGATATTCCTCGTACATGGAGCGCAATGGAATCACTTTATGATTCTGGTAAGACTCGTGCTATTGGCGTCAGTAACTTCTCTTCAAAGAAGCTGGGAGATTTGTTAGAGGTGGCACGTGTTCCCCCTGCTGTGAATCAGGTGGAGTGTCATCCTTCATGGCAGCAAGTGAAGTTGCGTGCATTTTGTCAATCCAAGAAAGTCCATTTGTCTGTGAGTACACAAATCTTCGAAGTCTCTTTATGGAGCTTCTTATTTGATGGATTGGATAAGTCAATTCATTTATTATTTCTTACTTTTGTTTATATACTTCTTTTAAGGGATATTCACCGTTGGGATCCCCTGGTACCTCATGGCTCAAAAGTGACATCCTTAAGAACCCAATCCTGAATTTGGTTGCCGCTAAATTGAGGAAAACTCCTGCCCAAGTTGCTCTTCGTTGGGGCCTGCAGATGGGCCACAGTGTGCTGCCTAAGAGTATAAATGAAGCAAGGATCAAGGAGAACTTCGATGTCTTCCAATGGTCTATTCCAGAGGACTTATTTGCTAAGTTTTCTGAAATTGAGCAGGCAAGTAATTTTCTCTCCCATGGTACTGCTGTTGTTGGAAATGATCTCAAGTACTCTAGAATGCTAACTTGATGAAATTCTGCAAATCAGATCCCAATTTTTGAGCCATTTTTTGCTTGTGAGCATAATAAAACCGTTCTTGACATTTACTTTGCCACCGAATATTGCAGGCAAGATTGATCAAAGGGACTTCATTTGTACATGAGAAATACGGCCCATATCGGACCGTTGAGGAACTATGGGACGGTGAGATCTGAGTAGTCAGTGATACATTGAAGAGGCCGGGAGAAGGGAGATGGTCAATTGATTTTATATATATATATATACACATATATGAGTTGCAATTGACGCTGCTTCATGAACTGTTTTCGTTCTCTGAAATTGTAGAATAATCATTGGCTACTTATATTTGTTGGTCAGGCTATGGTTTCTTTATATCTGGTGCTACAATTTAAAGTTTGCATTTCTAATTTCCATCACTGCTGCTTATTAACATGCTCGTCTGCACATGATAAATGACGTTAGTAATGATAAAATTCAACTAATTATATAAGGATGCATTTTTCTATGATGTTTTGCTTGTAGGTAGTCATTTTAGCTTGTAAGCCTTATGCAAATCGGACCACTGATCTAACTTCTCCAACTTTATATTTAGCAATTCAGCACCTTTATTTGATGAACACAAAATTTAAATAAATGAAAAAAATAAGCAGCATGCCATGGTCTAGATTCTAGTAGAAACGAGACTAGATTCTAAGAGCAATACCAGCGGTCTCTTTATTTTACTATTTAGTTATATTTAGAAATTTATATTATCCACCAGTTTCTTTAAAATCAAACTTCTATAGCATTTCCGACAATGTTTCTAAACAATTTCATATTATATTATAAAAAGAACTCCAATTCTTTATTTTAATTTGTTTTAAAAATTTTGTACATTCCAATATTTTATTCCACTCTCTATTCTAAATTTTTTATTAATATAAATTTTTTAAAATTAATATAAATTTTTTATTAAAAAAGGAGGAAGAGAATATCACCTTTAAAAATTATAAGTAATAAGTTTAAATTTAAGAGCATTTTCTATAGGCTCTTTATTTGAATTATGTTCTTTATTTTGGAAAGTCATTTCATAAAAAAAGTCTTCAATCGACTCTCTAGTTTTAAAATTTAAAGTAAAGAATGAGTTTGTCTTTCTACATCTAGTTAGCTAAACTTCACTCTTTATTCTACTTGTAATTAATACATCTTCATTTTCTATACATATTCTATTTTTTATTGGTGTGTTACTTTTCTATTTTCGTAAAATAAAAGTCATTCATTTTTTTTCTTTTGATAAATATTAATTTAAAAGGGATAAAGTAAAATGAAGAGTAAAAATATAAAGAATCTATTGGACTTGTAAAATAATTTTTACTCTATATTTAAATATATTCTAAGATGCTCTTTATTCTAATAAAGATGTATCTTAAATAAAAAGCACTATTGGGGATATTCTAAAAGCATCTCCAATAATGCTCTTTATTTTAAAAAGCATTTTATTATAATAAAAAAATATCTTAGAACATTTTTAAATATAGAGTAAAAATTTTTTTTTATAAGTCCAGTGAACTCTTTATATTGTACTCTTCATTTTATTTCATTCCATATAAATTAATATCTATCAAAAGAAAAAAGCAAATGATATTTATTATGAGGAAAGATAAAAGTATTTTTAAAGAAACAAACTAATTAAAAAAAGAATATGTATAAAAAGTTGAAATATATTAATTACAATTGAAATAAAGTCAAGTTTTACTCTCTAGAAGTAGATAGTTAAACTTACTATTTTCTCTAAATTTTAAAGATAGAGAGTTAATTAGAGATATTTTTTATAAATTAACTTTTTAAAATAAAAGGCATAACCCAAATAAAAAGTCAATTGGAGATGCTCTAAAAGGCTATTGGATGACGTAAAACTCTTACATATAAGTAAAGAGTGAAATAAATAGGTTGTTGAGATTGATCTTACTTATAATTTTTAAAACTAACATTCTATCTCCTCAAACTTAAGAGCAACAAAGAACTCCTTGTCAATATTTTATTATTTTTCTTTCATAATTTTTCAATAAAGTTGTATTTATAAAACATTAATATTAATTTTAAGAAAGTTATATTAACAAGGCCATATTACAAAAAAAAATTTACGAACTTTGCACTTTATCACAGTTATGGTCAATTCTTTAAATATTTAAGTTTAATTATATGTATTTTAGGTTTTGTAACAAATCTTGCCTCGGTGGACTGTACCTCATTCAGAGCCTACGTGGTGATGACATGGAAAAATATAAAACAATAATGTGGAACACAGTAGAACTGATGTGGAAAAAAATTATCACATGGGTATATAAATAAAAACGGCATTGTTTTGCATATCAAATTACTCATCTCGTCTAAACTAAAACGATATCATTTGACTAAGAGAAAGACAAACCATGTTATAACGGGATCTATCTTGAGAAAGTGTGGATTTTGAGAAGAAGATTCGTAGATATATTTCAACAAATATGGTTTTCAAAATGGTACCGTTTTGGTTTTTATACTCATGTGATAATTTTTTCCGCATCAGTTCCACTATGTTTTTCACGTCATTGTTTTATATTTTTAATATTTGTACATATCATCGTTATATAAGCTTGGAGTGAGGTACAATCCACCCTAGGTAAAATTTGTTACAAAACCTAAAGTGCATATAATTAAACTCAAATTTTAAAAAAATTGGCCATAATTATGATAAAGTGTAAAATTAATGATTTTGTTTGTAATTTAGCCTATTAATAAAAAATTTACAATAGAGAGTATTGTTGGAATTGTTGGTTTTCATAGATATATCACATAAATTAAAAAAAAAAAAAGCAATGAAATTTAAAATTTTACAAATCCAAACACCAGAATCACCATACGGTGTTATAATTATTTAACTTTAACTAAAATTGAAGATGATTACCTTTTAATATTAGAGATTCGTTCTTCGATTTCATCTTACTGGATTATTGTAAACCACAGTAATCCTTTATTGGATCACCTCTAATAGAAGTTCATACAAAAGAGAACATAGAAAATCTCTTTAGGGAATGAATAGATAATAATCCTTGTGCTAGCAAGGACAATTATCAATTGAGAGAAAGGAAGAGTTAGTCACTATTAGCTCTGTAGTTGCAACACCAAAATAAGTCTCAAAAGAGTCTATTTATAACCCCATTGCAAATAGGATTTTGGAATCATGATTTAAGATTCCTAATTAGATTAGTTTTCTTAAATTGTCACCTTTCACGCACTTGAAATGGCTTTCATCCAGTGGTTCCTGATCGTGAAACAATTTTCCTGATCAGGAACTTGTATGACTCCTATTCAGTAGATTTTCCTATTACGATCATGACACTCACGCTTATGAATACACTATTTGTGATTGCAAAACTAATCACGCTCAGATTTCGCCTAGACCTGAATTTTCTCTCTTATTTTGAATCCAACCCAAAAATCCATTTCACTTCTTCTTCATACCTTCAATACATGTGACTTATTAGATTTCTTATTATATTGGCCACTCTGATCAACACTTGATCTCGAGCATATTTGAGCAATATATAGTAATACATCATGACCCTTAATTGACCGGAAAGTCAGTGGTTTGACTATAAATTTTTCCATAGACAAATATCTGAGCAATTTGTGCTTTCACTTTATTATACCCCACTTGGTTCAGAGTATAGACTCAGTGTCAGCTCCCACTATACTAACTACATCACACCTAGTCCAAGTGATGTTAGATCTTATCTTTGAGACTCATTACTTATCTGTTTTGGCCAGAAACTCCCTAGTAATGATATTACATCACACCCACTTGGTTCAGATGTTAGATCACACCTACTCTTATTAAATATGTCACTGAAGACTATCCTTATTACATATCTGCTCTGGCCAGAAACTCCCTAGTAATGATCTCGACAAGAGGCCATGGGTATACACTCCTTCTATCAAGAGTGGTGAATCCTTTATTGGCTACTCAACTACCTTTGAATATCTTAAGTTGTACCCAATCACTAATATATAAGCGACCTCTCCTAAGGCAATAAAGTCAAAGTGCAAAATCAGTATCTAAGATAACCTTAAGCACCTCAAATCTAATGATACTTATACCATTGCTATGATGAGATTATCACTAACATAGAATAGAGTATCCATCTAATGGTCTCATTGCTGGTCATCCAATATACTTGACTACTCTAGCAAGCATTCACATGTTAACTCTAAACATCTCTTATCTATAACATATGAGATCTACTACTTGATTCAATCAAGGAGTGTAACATGTTCTAGTTTGTCCGGATTAGATTAACCAAAGTATAATATGGATTTTATCCCTTCGATTAGATTAACCAAAGTTCATACTTGGTTTTTCATATATGGAATCCATTTCTGACTTTATGGCTTTTAGCCACTTTTCATATTCTGAACGATTCAGAATTTTGTAGGTAATAGGCTCATCATTCTCTATAAGTAAAATATTATTTTGATTGCTTATAAGAAACCCATATCTATCAAGACTGAAATGTATCTTACTAGTTCTATGAAGCTCTTGTGCTTCAAAAGGTATAAATGTTACTTTATATGTAATAGTAATAGGTTCAGGTTCAAGTTCAAATAGTTGATTTGCGTCTGTTAAAGTGTCCTGAACTTCTTTAAATTCAATTTTGCTCCCACTATCTCCTCTAAGAAGAAACTGTTTCTCTAAAACGATATCATGTTTTGAAACAAACACCTTTTATTCTAAAGTGTGGTAAAATTGATATCCAATTGTTTCATTTAGATATCACACAAATATACATCAGTCAAACTTAGTTTCCAACTTGTCTGATGTTATCTGCTTCACATAAGTAAGACAATGTCATACTTTCAAATGAGAAAGAACATGTTTATTCTTATTCCACATCTCATGTGGAATAAGATCAACTAACTTGGAAGAAACTTTGTTTAAAATGTAAATAGTAGTCTCCAGTGCATAACCCCAAAATGACTTAGAGAGTTCTACAGATTAAATCATAAACATCACCATATCTAACAAGGTTCGATTTCTCCTTTTAGCTATATCATTATATTGTGGCGTGTAAGGTGACCCTAAAACTCTTGGCTTAAGTATTCATCACCTCAACCCGATCTCAATGTTTTAATACTCATGCTAAGTTGTTTCCCTACTTCATATCTGAATTCTTTGAATTTTTCAAATGCATTAGATTGATATCTCATAAGATATACATACCCTAATTGTGAGTAATCATTGATAAAGATATTAAAGTGGGGATAACCACCTTCGGCGTGTATAGACATTAGGTCGCATATATCTGAATGTATTAGATCTAATAGCCCAGTAGCACGTTGTCATCTTACCTAATAAGCAAGATTCACATATGTCATATGATTCATAATCAAATGACCCTAAGCTACCATTCCTTTGTAGCTTAGTTATGCGCCTCTCACTTATATGGCTAAGATGACAATACCATAAATAAGACAGTTTAGGTTTATCCAATTTTTGTCTTATTATTATTATTATTATTATTATTGAAGATACAACTAGACATGTCAAGAATTCTAGTACCATTAATAATATCATTCAATATTATTAAGCAACCATTGCCATTAATTTTAAATTAAAACTATTTCTATTCAAACTAGAAATAGGAATAATATTTTTAGTGAATGTTGAAACATAAAAGCAATTGTCTAATTCTATTACAAGCCCACTAGGGAGCATTAAAACATAATTGATTATAACTAATGCAACAACTCTTACTCCATTGACCACATACAGATCTGACTCTCCCTTTTTAAGCTGTCTATTATTCCTTAGGCCTTTCATATCAGCACATATGTGTGAACCAAATCCGGCATTTAATACCCATATGTTATTATTGGAAATATTATTAACTACAATTACAAAAATACCTAAAGTAAATGGGACTTAGATGCATTCTTCTTCAAGGATTGTAAATAAGCCTTACAGTTCCTCTTCCAATAGTCATCTTTGCTACAATGGAAGTAAATCCCCTTTGAGGCAATCTCTTTGGCCTTCTTTTTGACCACGCCTCCCTCAGGCTTTGTAGACTTCTTCTTCTTCTTCTTGTTATTCTTCCTTGAACTAGAAGAATCCATCAGCATCACAGTCCTACTGTCTTTCTTAATAGAAGGCTTAGATGTCTTGAGCAAATTTATCGACTCGAGTATTGTTGATGTAATCTTAGTCATCTGTTGTTTAGCATAAAATGTGCATAACTATCAGATAAACTATGGAGAATTAAGTACATACTTAATTCATGATCCATCATAATTCCAAAGCGCTCAATCTCTCAATATAGTCATTCATTTTCAATGCATGTTACACTAAAGATATTGCCTCAACCATCCTGGAGCGGAAAAGCAACTTTGAGATCTCGAACCTTTCAGATTTAGCTTGCTCATCAAAGAGCTCCTTAAATTGGTTGACTATAGTATTAACATTCATAGCCTCATGCTATTTCTTAAGCTCCAGTAACATAGAGACAAGCATAATACAGCTTGCTAGTTCTCTATCATCCAGATGCTTAGTATATGCCAAATGTTCATCAATAAGTGGGGAAGGAAGCTCCTCATCTAAGATATAGCCTATTCGCTTGGCTTTGAGAACTATTCTCAAATTCCTAAGCTAGTCTAGGAAGTTTTGCCCAGTCAACTTATTTTGACTTGAGAATTGATCGAAATTCATATTAGGTGTCAATATACATGAACGCATGATATTAGGTCTTTGATAAAATAGATTATAGCTCTCACTATTTTTTTTTAAATCCATAGCCCTCACTATGAATATGAAAGAACCTATTTGGAAGTTTTTCTAGTGAATTGATATCCAATTCCAATTTAAGAATGACCTTGAGTGTGCTCAACAATATTTCTTAGGTCAAATCAGTAGATATCTCATACTAATTATATCTTTATGTGTAACTACCGAATTGTGCTATTAATTATTTGACATGATCACAAATCACTAGTCTATCAACTCTTGATATGTGTACATCTCATGTACACTTACCAAACACCGCCTCCAATTCATAATGACCTTAAGTGTGTTTAACAAATCAGTGGAATCGATTAAATTCAACCCATTAATTATGAAATCGAGTTTTAATGGTTCGAATATATTCTTATAGAGCAGGCTTCAGTGTACTCAACAGCCAAAACTTTAGAAAAATTATAGTTCTTACCACATTAATGGAAGGTATTAGTCTTAATTATTATTTAATGAGCAATTTTGTTTATTTATAATCTTATCATATTATGACATACTTAACATACATTCATCCATCACATAGATATATATTGACAGTTACTTGAATTATATGGCATGATTATGGACAATCTATCATCAATCCTTCAAGCCATAAAAGGATTGACTAGGTCTAACATAGGTAGATGAATAAATTACAACATACAAAGAAATCAAATTCATATACTATATCTTCTTGTAAATGACACTAACTCTTTTTGCACTTCCAATCTATCTTATTCCTATGTAATTTAATTACATAATTCAAAAGAAAGACCTCAATTTATATTTGAGGAAAGTGAGATGAAAAAAAATATATAATTAGAGAAAAAAAAATGCATGGACACGTAGACTCTATTTACCAAATTACAAAAATTAAAACTCATGCATGAACAATCACATTGATCAATGTCCATAATCATCCATCATGTCATTCATACACCTCTAATATACATCCATCATGTCATCCATACACCTCTAATATACATTCTCTAATGTATAAAATAAAAACAATCTAGAAAATGACATTTTGGATTCCATTTGAAAAATCGGTTTCAACAATTGAACCTTAATTGAACTTTCAGTCATAATAAGAAAATCAACAGATCATTATTATTTAATCACATTAAATAATCATATGAACAATTAGAAACTTTTTCTAAAAGGTAATTATACTATTTAGGTAAATTATTGATCATATCAAATTTTATCTAAAATTGCCTAATTAGTTAATTTACTTCCTAATTTGTATGTAATTTCCAAATTGAATTTAATTCATTAATCATATTAGAAATCAAATTACAATTAGTGTAGAAATTAATTCACAATTAATATCACATTTTTATGATGCCAAAAGTAATTAAACAAATTAATCATAATTTGTATGCAATTACCTATCACACTAGGATTAAAATAATTCAATTCAAGTCAATTTGAATCAAATTCGAAAATTCTAAAAATTTCAAATCTATTTATCATCAAGTTAGACATTTTAAATCATATTATACTAATAAAATAAATTATTGGACAATTCCAAACCATTATAAATTCAATTAGCAAACCTAATATACAAAAAAAACACCATAATTAAATCATTTATTTTTCTAGAATCAAAATGGAAATAAGGACTGAACGAAAAATATTTTTAGCATACTACAAGCATCAAATTAATATAATGAATATCACAAAATCATGAAACAAGGTACTGGAAATGAAAGAAACATACAAAACGCATATAGACATATTTCGCGATCACAAAAACATTCACACTTGCAAAATTTCATTTCTGTAGAAATTAAAACGGCTTTTAATTTCATTATGGTTTTTGTCCAGAAATCAAATTCACATTTCCAATATGTTATTGACATGATTTTATTATCACATAATAAATCATAATGTCACAACACCAAGGAAGAAACAAAATAAACTTTAAAATTATTAAGAACCCTAATTTCGGTAATACAAGTACAAAAACAAAATTCAACCGTACAAACTCATTCGTATCTTCTCTAATTCATCAAAAACATTCTTTAATCACATTAGAACATAATATGAATGAAAAGAAAAATTAAAACAGAATTAAATCCAACTTTATTTTTCAAATCAAAGGAATACAATATATCATTTTCGTATAATCTTATTGTTCTTCAATTAAAACCAATTATAGTATGCATAATAGCTATGCTACCATTGTTGATTCTATAGACATATGACATATATCAAAAAGGTAGCAAAATTTAAAATGTTATAAACCTAAACAATAAAATTGCCCTGTCACGTCCGCGATATAAACCCTGATCGTATACGCATATTACTGTCGTTTGTACCGCAGTACAAAGGCGTACCGACCAGAGTCTAAATACGGACATATGAGCATGAAAAATTTAATTTAATATGATAATATGACGCTTAATATGAATATTGAGTTGATTTGATGAAACGTTGCAATTTCGTATCATACAAGTAAATCAAGGCAACGGACTGGATCGGGAATACAGGATTTTCGTCCAGCGGTAAGAATTTGAGTTAAGCATACCATAATGGGAGAATAATATTTTAAGGCCATAGGTGAAGTTATATGGAGATATTTGGAGGTTAAGGGCTCCAATTTACATAAATAATGTTCCTATTGTAGATTTATAGTCTGATATTCCGATTGAGAGTTAGAGATATGCGTTTACTATCGCAATGATGCCTAGGTGATCAAAATTGAATTCTAAGATTTTTAAAACTGATAATTTAGAAATCGGACTTCAGATGAATTTTTACGGGCATGATTTAGAA
>CATIWF010212973.1:0-23015 GCA_949630135.1 Balakata baccata
TTTTGAATTTTTTTGATTTAATTAACTAATTTTTTTAATTTTTATGAATTGTTTTTTTTTTCAAATATGCTTATAGAAAAAATATCTATTTATCTGTATCTACCAAAAATAGTTTTTAAAACTCAAAAAGGTTAAAAAAAAAAAAAAAAATTTCCGAAAAATATTTTTTCCAAACACAATGCTAAATGAATCATAATAATTAAAGACATAAATATTATTTAATTACAAAATAAAAGTTGAGATACTTTTGTTTTACAAATAATTTTTAAAGTACTGAATTGTTACAATTTACATAATTGAAATACTTTTATATTACAAATAATTTTTGAAATATTGAGTTGTTACAATTTATATAATTGGGGTACCTTTGTATTACAAATAAATTTTCAAGTACTGAATTGTTATGAGTTATATAATTAGAGGACTGTGAATGAAATTCACCCGCCAAAAGCTGAAAAAATAAAATCTAAAACAAACATGCACTTAATCAAATAAAAGCATTTTGAAATAAACTGATCATAGCAAAACTGTTAGAACATATGAATTCCGAGGAATTAGAGGTTAAAACTCATTAGTCACTAGAATTATTGATCTATTTATTCATGAATTTGAGGTTAAAGCATGAAAATCCAATTCGCTTTACACATCTAGTAGCCTCATATACACCAAAACTTTGCCTTGAATAGTTGAATGTGACTCAGACCAAAACTTGCCCTGAATGAATAGGCAACATATACAGGTATGCGAACTTTATACAGCTAACATGGCTGAAGTATTATTGTGTAAAGTTGACAGAAGGCGGGATGAAGAATTTACAGGATTATGTAAGTGCAAGAATTTATCATGCAGTCTGAGCTTCTGAAGCAGCATTTTCCAGCCACTGGAGGATATCTTCAGCCATTCTCTTTGCTCTTGAGGAACCATGTGTTGCAAGTTTAGAAAAAGTTCCATTGGCAACTTCCTCCTCCTTGATTTTGCTCAACTTAGTCCGGTCATTCAAACAGATTGCATACAGGATTATAACATAGTTCTCCTTGTTGCATTCAAAAAGTTCGTCCCTCGTAAGAGAGAGCAAATGAGACACAGCATTAAGCTTTACCAGTTCCCCAACAGCCTCTGGGTGGTTAGCAAGCAAGGCGATAACTGCTATCAACTCATTGACAAGTACACCATCCAGTATCTTTCTGAACATCACTCGTACTGCCCCTCCACGCACTGCTTTTACTCTATTCTCAGGGGCAATGCAGAGGCTAAATATTGCAGCTGCAGCATCCTTGATGGCTCCTTGATTCCCTTCCACCAAAAGATCGACCAGAGGTTTCAAAGCACCTATTCTTCCAATAGAGAGTTTGATTGAATCGATAGCCGAGAGGATAAAAAGTGCTGCAGCAGCATTGCTTCTTACTTCCATGGTTCCAATTATCAGAGAATCAATAAGTAGAGGTATAACCAGAGGATGTTCTCCAACTAATACCTTATTATCATCGGGAATGGAGATGTTCAAAATTGTTGCAATCAAATTTTCGTGAAGATCAGGAATAGCATTTGGGTTGGTTTGCATCAGTGGAGAGACTAATTTGGAAATGCCATCAGGGTACTCCATGAGAATAATACGGAATTTAGGGTTCTTTTCCGTTAACATCTGAAGTTGTTTTGCAGCTTCTATTTGACCTGAAAAGGAAGATAAGGACAACTTTTCAATCAACGAATTCAAAAAGCTTCTGTCGGCATCAGTAACCACATTCTCATCAGCATCTTCAGCAGGATTGCGGAGCTCTATCCCTCGGTGCCTGCACAATCGTGAAATCATTTCTCGTACCAAAAGATCAGGGATAATGATAGTTTCAATTTCAGAAGTCCCATCATCTTGCTGCTTCCGGATGGATGGTCGATCATAAGTCTGCAAGTCGAGAAACATTGCAGGAGAAAACAACAATGAATCATACATGGAAAAATAAAAATGGAATCTACATCTGTAAACTAGACAAAATTACTCTAGTTAATGTCACAATTATATATGTAAATTGGTCAAACAAAACTACTACAGCTAGGAGACACGAAGTTATTAAGGCTGAAAGCCTTGGGGCCGCCATTGTACAGATTGCTCTGGCTACATTATTATCTATGAGCAAAGTTCTAAACCAAAAATTTTGCAGCATTAAATACCAAATTCACTTCCAGATTTGCTTATTTTTCCAAGATAATCAAAATCCTTGAGTACTCATAAAAGACAAAAGAAACTAAAATTTATGACATTTTCAAGATTCTTTATTCCAAAGGCCAAATAATCCAGAATCCATAGTTTTGGTATAGGACCCAATATCAAAAAGTAAACAACTATCAAGAATCCAGAGATTTTAAGTTTGATTCAGGGTTCTATTAGTGGAGAAATATACATCATAAAATCAAAGAACAACTTCAAACCCTCTAACTAGTTAAATTCTTACATGTATATTAAACCCAAATTGTATGAAAAAATCAATTACTAATAACACTTCAACAAAAATATGCAATCTCTAATCTGACCAGAAGAAACCATAGCAGGGTCATTCATGAGCTTTCCAGAAATGGGGCACTTAAATTCATCAGGAATAGCATTATCATCTTCCGTTACCTTCAAAGAATCAAATGATTTCTTGATTTTCAAATCACAGAGGGCAGTCAAAATCCTTATCGCTTCATTAATAATCTCCAAGCCACAATCTTCATCATCAAGAATTGCAGTTACCAGCCTATTCAGTTCCTTCTTCAACTCTGCCGTAGTATTACAGGGCATAGGTTCAAGAATCCCACTTTTCGCCATGGGAAGATGCAATAAAAAACAAAAGATAGTAAAAACGAAGAAAAAGAAAATGCATCAAATTGGGTTTTGGAGTAAGAACTCAAACAATCAGGTCTCTTGTTGTTGCATCTTTCTTGGAGGTTCTCTCCTTGATTTTTCTCTCCATCGCACTTTCCAAACGCCGTGTGAAAGAAAAAAGGAACAAGAGAAACAGAGATTTGTCATCCTTTTTTGGGTACATATATATAGCTCCAACTATAACCGTACTCTTGCTGACGTGCCCTGGCAATCTGCTCTTGAGAACCAATCATTTTACGCCAAGTAAGCATTTGTTTACAGAACTTTGAGAAAAAAAAAAAAAGGAAGAAAAATTATTTTCTCAAAGTTGTAAAAAAAAATGAAATAACCCAATTACCACCAGGAGAAAGATGGGAGGTTATGTGAACAAAAAAAGTTCAATTAAGTATTTTACTGTTTTTTAAAATTTTATGTGCAGCACAAATATAATTAATTTTAATCATTTAATACATATAATTGATACCAAAAATAATTATAATAAAAGTGACAGATCATCTTGGTGGATAAATTCCATCTCCATCGTAGTTATTTATTTATATTATTTATTACATATTTACATTAGCTATACATCTTTATATTTTATTGAAGTTGGCACAAATTAGTTTTTATTCTTTATATAATCACATTATTTTTATATTTTACCTCTGTAGAATATAATAACTTTTTTTTTTGAAATATAATTATGTAAAAATGATATGGTTGTGTAAGTCATTTTTTCTTAAGTTAATTTTAAAAATAACAATAATTGTTATTATTTTCTAAATCTATATAAGCATAGATAAAAATAAAGAATAATTTTTTATATTAAGCATCTAGTTTTTATATAAAAAAGAGAAAAAATTTCAGCATTTCATGAAAAATACAACTTCTAATACAAATTTTAAAAGCAAAGGATAGAAATTTCCAACCGCTATCTTTTGCTGTTATTGTAACAAACAACCAATGCAACTTTTGATTAATTAGACCACTAAAAACTGAATTAACTAAACACCGCTTTAAACTGAAAACAAAATCTAAACTAAACAGACAATTAAATAAAAAAATTAATGAATTTTGACATAAAATGATCATAGCAAAACTGTTAGAATATATGAATAAAACTCACTAGTCACTAGCTAGAATTATTGATCTATTATATAATAATGGAAATAGTAACTCTACTCGCCATCTCTATATTTTGTTTACTTCAAAATTTTAGAAGGATATGCCTTATATAGTGTTTTAGGACAACTCTCTCAACAACTAAGAGATCCATTTGAGGAATACGGAGACTAAAAGAGCCTCCCAATATTGGGAGGCTCTTTACTTCAATTAAGATAACGAAAAATCATATTTTCAGTTTTTGTTGGAACTTTAAACAGTTCTCAGGAAAAGTACAGCGAAAAAAATTATTCCTAAAGTTGACACTGCAAAAAATACAATTCGCTTTACTTGAGCCTCATATGCACCAAAACTTGCGTTGAATAGTTGAATGTGACTCGTATAGACAAACCCTGAATGAATAGGCAACGTATACTGGTATGCGAACTTTATACAACTAACATGGCTGAAGTATTAGTATGTACAGTTGACAGAAGGCGGGATGAAGAATTTACAGGATTATGTATGTGCAAGGATTTGTGTATCATGCAGTCTGAGCTTCTGAATCAGCTTTTTCCAGCCACTGGAGGATACATTCAGCCTTTCTCTTTCCTCTTGAGGAACCATGTGTTGCAAGTTTGGAAAAAGTTCCAATGGCATCTTCCTCCTCCCTGATTTCGCTCAACTTGGTCCGGTCACTCAAACAGATTGCATACAAGATTACCGCATAGTTCTCCTTGTAGCGTAAAGAATGTTCGTCTCTCATACGACAGATCAAATGAGATACAGCATTAAGCTCTACCAATTCCGCAACAGCCTCTGGGAAGTTAGCAATCATAGAGACAGTTGCTATCAACTCATCCACAAGTATGCCATCAAGTATCTTTCCGAACATCACTCGTACTGCCCCTTCACGCACCGCTTTTACTCTATTCTCAGGGGCAATGCAGAGGCTAAATATTGCATTTGCAGCATCCTTGATGGCTCCTTGATTCCCTATCTCCAAAAGATTGATCAGAGGTTTAAAAGCACCCAACTTTCCAATAGAGAGTTTGATTGAATCGACAGCTGAGAGGGTAAAAAGTGCTGCAGCAGCATTGCTTCTTGTTTCCATGGCTCCAACTTTCAGAGAATGAATAAGTAGAGGGATAATAGCTGGATGTTCTGCAACTAATACCTTGTTATCATCAGGAATAGAGATGTTCATAATTGTTGTAATCAAATTTTCTTGGAGCTCAGGATGAGCATTTGGGCTGGTTTTTATCAGTGGGTAGACTAATCTGGTAACAGCATCAGGGCACTCCATGAAAACGATACGGGATTTTGGATTCTTTTTCGTTAACATCCGAAGCTGTTTTGACGCTTCTATTTGATCAGGAAGGGATGATGAGGACAACTTTTCAATCAACGAATTCAAAAAGTTACTGTTGGCATCAGTAGCCACATTCTGATCAGCATCTTCAGCTGAGTTGGGGAGCTCAATCCCTTGCTGCCTGCACCATCGTGAAATCATTTCTCGTACCAAAAGATTAGGGATAACAGAAGTTTCAGAAAGGTCATCATTTTGCTGCTTCTGGATAGATGGTCGATCATAAGTCTGCAAGTCAAGAAACATTGCAGGAGAAAACAAAAACGAATGATACATGGAAAAAATAAAAATGGAACAGGCAAGTAAAGAACACATATGTTAACTAGGCAAAATTACTATATTATATATGTAAATTGGGCAAACAAAACTACTACAGCTAGGACTTTATGGCCACAAAGTTGTTAAGGCTGAGAGCCTTGGGGCAACCATGGTCCAGACTACTCTGGCTCCATTATTATGGGTGAGCAAAGTTCTAAACCAAAATTTGCAGTATATTTCCAAGATAATCAAAATTCTTGAGTACTCATAAAAGAAAAAAGAAACTAAAATGTATGATATTTTCAAGATTCTTTATTTCAAAGGACAAATAATCAAGAATCTAAAATTTTGGAAAAGGACTCAATATCAAAATGTTAACAACTACCAAAAAATACATAGATTTTAAGTTTGATTTCGGGTTCTACTAGTAGAACCATACATCGTAAAATCAAAGAACAACTTCAGACCCTCTAACTAGTTAAATTCTTACATGTATATTGAACCCAAATTGTATGAAAGGATCAAATACTGACAACACTTCAACAAAGAAATGCAATCTCTAACCTGACCAGAAGACACCACAACAGGGTCATTCATGAGCTTTCCAGAAATGGGGCACTTAAATTGATCGGGAATAGCATTATTATCTTCCACCACCTTCAAAGAATCAAATGATCTCTTGATTTTCAAATCACAGAGCGCAGTCAAAATCCTTATAGCTTCATTAATATTCTCCAAGCTACAATCTTCATCATCAAGAATTGCAGTTACCAGCCTATTCAGTTCCTTCTTCAACTCTGCCAGAGTACTACAGGGCATAGGTTCAAGAATCCCGCCTTTCGTCATGGGAAGAAGAAATAAAAAACAAAAGATAGTAAAAACGAAGAAAAAGAAAATGTATCAAATTGGGTTTTCGAGTAAGAACTCAAAGAAAGGATTATAATGTGTTAATCATCATCACAATAAGGTCTCTTGTTGTTGTATCTTTCTTGGAGGATTTGTCTCCTTGATATTTTTTTTTTTTCTCTTTCGCACTCTCCAAACGCCGAGAGGAAGAAAAAAAGAACCAAGAGAAACAGAAATTTGTTTCCTTTCTGAGAGAGAGAGAGAGATATATATATATATATATATATATATATATAACTGTAATCTTGCTGACGTGCCCTAGCACTCTATTCTTGAGGACCAATCATTTATGCCAAGTAAGCGTTTGATTACAATACTTTGTTTTGAAAAAGAAAAATCATCTGAAAGTTGTACAAAAAAAAATCATCATCTGAAAGTTTCAAAAATTGATTTTTGATTAGGTATAATTTCCGATGAATTTGTAGTATATTTGAAAATGATATGATTTTTTAATTAAAAAAAGAAAGCAATGATCATATTCATATATAGTCATTTGACATGGTGTTAGGAAAAAGTGATCTTCGTAAAAAATTTTGTATTTTTAATTTTTTGAGTTTTGAAAACAACTTTTATATAAAAACAGATTAATAAAAATTTTTTTTTCAGAAATAGATTTGAAAAAAAAAATTATAAAAAATTAAAAAAAATCAATTAATTCAAAAATTCAAAACTTGTTTTTAAATATTCAACTGTAATTCTAAATATCCTATAATAATGACAAATCTTAATTATAAAAAATGTACTGTAGATATTAAAATTATAAATATTAGGGAAAAATGAGATGGATATTTTCATCCAAAATTATAAATCCTTATTATTGATGAAAGTTGAATATATCCAATATGGATTGCTTATTGTTGATAAATAACGCTGACTAAAAATGAAAAAAGATATTAAGTATTTAATAAAATTTTTTAAGCCATTACTACTTATATGTTAAAATAACACTATGAGTATAATTTATAATAAAACACATATTCATACATATTATAACTAATAAATAATTTCTTCAACAAAAAGGTCAGAATATTTGTTATATAATTAATTATTGTTTGTTACTATTTTTTATCCTTCTATGAAGAAAAAAAAAACAGGAAAGTTCACTAAAGGGAACTTTTTTTTTTATTCTTCAGCGAAACTTGTTTCCTTTTAAAATTTATAAAATAAAAAGGAGCTATTTTTAAGTACCAAAAAAGAGTTATATTTTTTCAGCCGTTATGCAAATATTTTGTGTTTTTTTTTTTTTATGTAAAAAGAGGCAAAAATAAATAAGTAATTAGCACGTGTCAGACACGAACAAATAGGAGTTATTAGTTAATAATAAATTATTATTATTATATTAAATAATAAAAAATCTACCTTACATTATAATGATAATAAAATTATTATACTAAGGGTGACAACATAAAATTTATCATTTGTTAATTTAAGAACGAAGATGGGTACTTGTAACGCAATGATCCATAGAAAGTCCCATGCAGAATGTACAGCTCCTTTCTGCTTTTGTTCCAACTGAATTAATCTAAGCAAGAGCAAAACACCAAGAAAGAGTGCCAGTCCCAACCAAAAAGAGGCAAGTTGCACCATTTATTTTTAGACGAACAAAGCCAAAACTGGATTTTGGTATATGAATCTTCTTTCTTGCTCAATTTCCTTATTTTTAAGTGTAGAGTAGGAAAAAGCTTGCCATCACAGACCAAAACTATTTATTTACTGTTCTATGTAGTAATTGGATGTTGAAGCTTCCACTGAATTCCTAATCTTTCCTTGCAATATGGTCAACATAATTCGCATGGAGAAACAAAATTCAAAAGACTTGAGTCATATCCAGCCCTGAAAATATTTGTTTTCGTCATTTAGCTCACTGCAACAATTTTTGATTCACTTAGCTACTTAAATTCGTTTTTTTTTTATCCATTTTGCCTTTTGTCCAATTCCTAAACTGTGCATGTAACCCCATTAATGCTGATATGACAAAAAAAAATATTTAACTTAGTAAATGGTGTCATGTCAATAACAAAGTACCATATGTTCGGTTTTACAAATTAGACAGGTGGCAAAGTGGACAAAAAATGAAATTCAGGAGGCTAAGTTGACTAAAAATATTGCTGCAGGGGGCTAAATAGTGAAAATGAACATCTTCAGGGAGCTGCATATGAAAAAATATTTAACTTGGTAAATGGTGTTATGTCAACAACAAAATACCATATGTTCAATTTTACAAATTAGACAGATGGCAAAGTGGATCAAAAATAAAATTCAGGAGGCTAAGTTGACTAAAAATATCGCTGCAGGGGACTAAATAGTGAAAATGAACATCTTTGGGGAGCTGGATATGATTTAAGCCAATTCAAAATATAAACACCATTTATCTTTTCATAATACAAGAGAAAAATTGGGTGGGGGATTTATAGAAGCCGAATACTATTTTAATCAAAAGTAAAAACACCGCATAATGATGTGAACCCCGAAAAATCCAATTTAATGATGTGAATGCAAACCTCTGGTCAGATACTTGTATCTCAATCTTCTTTCATCCTTGAAACCTTGGCAAAAATGGTACCCCGAAAACATCATAATTCTCTGGAGAGACTCTGGTGCCTGCCTCCTTTTGTAATCTACAAGGCAGCGAAAGTGAGCTAATAACTAGATTCAAAAAGATAAGCCAATTTTGCATGTAGTGAGAGATAAAGAGTATTCAAATTATACGAAAACCTACACCACCGAAAACTAAAGTGATCCATTTCAAATTTATCCTATAAGAACAAAGACTTTTCAAGAGAAAACTATTCTAATGCCAAGCAAACCTGAAGACCCCGCTGGTTAGCTAGGTGCTGCTTTCGCCCTTTTAACAATGGCCTCGCCATCAAAGCATTATTTAGCAAGGAATTGTATTTGATTTAAAAGCAAGACATATGTCTGAGGCATACACAGTTTGAATAACTTTATCTTACAAAAATATGGAGAAGGATGTCACCAAGCAACATCTAAATAGTTCCACACCATTGGCTATTCTACTAGGTGCTACATATTTGACAATATGATCACTGTCAATCTAACTAATGTGATGATTTTAATTTCCAATACTTCATTAAAAAAAAAAAGGCCTTGCTAGCACAGCTAGCTATAGGCTAACGTTAGTTAGAAATTGAAAGGGTGATAACAACGAACCCCAAAGAACGAACGAAAGAAAGAAAAGTAAAGGATACAAAGGAGGATACAGATGTAGCTAAAATTGCTGAAACCTGATGACTTCGTACTGCAAAGTTGTGTGAAGAAACTGCAGTAAGAGCAAAGTAAACATACAGCTCAAATCAGACATTTTTAGATAAAGAAGATGAATGGGACCCTTACCCCAAATCTTGAGATTACTAGCGAGTTCTGAAGATAAACACGGGACTGTCTAAAAAACTTCTCAAACATAGCAGAAGAGCTGCTTATTCATTCATGGAATTTTCTATTCTGCATCACTTGTTACCAGTGTCCACATCATCTTCATATGTGTCCCGGGATTCTGCAGGATCGTATCTATCTTCAAATGCATTTTTTTCTAGATTTTTTGAATTGTGATTCCCATATGAGTTTCTTAGATCCCCATGCCTAAGTTCCAAGTTCCCATCCTTTTGTACTCTGGGGCTACTTGCAGAATCAGACACAGAATAAGATGACTTGTAACTCTGATAGCTGGGCTTCCTAGAGGATCTTCTCTCATGATGCTTGGCAATGGTTGAGTCTACATCATCTCGATCTCTTCGGTGACTGCTATGATCATGCAAAGAACCATGATTTCGACATCTTTCTGGACTCCAAGAATAGTGATCTCTAACATGTCTATCTCGACTGTTACTTCTATGATATTCCACATGGTTCCTACAATTGCCTCGTCCCTGTTGGTCATAATCTTGATATGAAGCAATCTTGGAGGTTGTAAATTCGGAATGTGATTGCTTTTGGTAATTATTTGGAACAGCTCTTATTGCTTCAGAAGACTTGTGAATGCTTTTTCCAATTTCACAAACATCTGAGGAAACAAGTGGTTTAGGAGAACTCTCTTCCTCTTCAGCTCCCTTTTCAAAGCAACCAATTCCTCCAGCTTGCCTGATTTCCTCCATGTATTCACCTATTATATCCTGCATCACCTACAGCAAATATTATGGAAATAAAAATAAGCAGAATAGCTGATGGCCTTTCATAAAAAAATAATACAGGCAGAAGAAATTATTGTCAAGCTTGCTCTCCTACTTGGTTTAAATAAATTAAAATAAAAAAAACATAAAATAATAAAAATAAAAGAATGTCTAATACTCCAAATGTTTAGACTGTATATATAAATGAATGGAGCTCACTGCATGTACTTCACAAGATTCACAATGCTGTATTCTTAATAGTTATCTACACCATTCATTCTGCATCACAACTAATAACAGGGAATCTCTTGACAAACATCAGACCAACAGCTAATTTCGAGGGCACATAAAAAGGAAATGAGAGCGAAGTAGGAGAATTGATACCATCCAAGCCATGAAGGAATGCTTAAAATCAGAGAAATATTTTCTTGCAAACACAAAGTTTATCTGCAGTAAAAATATCATAAAATGCACATATATATAACCACTCAAGAATTTCATTA
Source organism: Balakata baccata (assembly GCA_949630135.1). Lineage (NCBI taxonomy): Eukaryota > Viridiplantae > Streptophyta > Magnoliopsida > Malpighiales > Euphorbiaceae > Balakata > Balakata baccata. The sequence goes on from CATIWF010212973.1 coordinate 11,104, forward strand.
ATTAGCATTGCGGACATAATAACAGCAACAAGACAATGAAAAATAGGTAAATGCATACTGCTAAAACCTAAAAACATCTTCCCTACCTGCAAAGTTGTCCTTTTCAACTTCTTCCCACGATATGACATTCTTCGTCGTTTGTAATCCCGTTCTTCAGCCAACAACTCCTCTCTTGTCTTTGTCTTGCTTGTTTCCTTGTGCAAAGGTGAAATATTTTAGACGTACAAGAATAGCAACCTTGATAACCCAGAGGAATTGCCAAGAGCAGAAAACAAAATACCATGCTAGCAAAACATCATTAATCACAGAAGAACCAACTATTAGATAAACTACTGACATGTTAGATTGATAAAGTTCTGATAACTGGCTGATAGATTTTAAGTCTCAAGACAAGCTACCAATCCAGCACAATCTTAGTGGGAGGAAATGTATTGTAGAATGCACAACAGTGCTACGTTTGGAAATGATAGTTTGTTTTCTATATTTTCACATATGCACAGCAATAGACAAAAAACCAAATTACATAGGGTTGATCCCTTGCGAAGGCAAAACCCATATCTGCTAGGGCCATTTCTTTTTATTTTTGGACAAAATTTTGGTCATTATACCACATCGTATATATACACACTCATATCAACGGGCTTCGAAAAGTCTTAAATAAAATGCATTATCCACTGTCAACATGTAGAAAAAATAATTATTCAATCACCATTAAGCTCACCACAAGTTTTATTTTTTGATATTAGGTTATGGAACTGACTCTCCAAAGTTTGAATTGAATTACATTATTCACTAATAAGACTACAAGCCAACCATGCTATTAATAACAGATGGCAAATAAAACATGTTCTTCGCATGCTGTACCTGGTTACTTGATTGCTTTCGTGGCAGGCCATCATGATCAATAATAGCTTTATAGTTAGGACGTTTATTACGCTCTTCATCTGCTCTTTTTGAAATATAGTCATGCTCAATCATCCTGCATAAGTAAGCTCAATTACAATTATAGCATCCTTGTGCAAATTCAAACACATAATGTCAGACTGTTAAACTATCAAAAGTGAATGCTACCAAAAAGTGGAAGGACATAGCAAATTAGTTGGGATGTTATAATGAAAAATATTCTTAAGAATGAAGTAAAAAACAGAATGCAATAAACAATAATAATTAATAGATGAGAAAGGAAGCCCGATTACTAAAAAACATATGGCTCCATTATTATTCATAATCAGTAAAAGCCAATAAATCAGACCACTTCTGAAAAACAAGCACTATAAAAGTTGAGAAGCTGGCATTGTTCAGCTAAAGTTCCACATAACGGTAGAACAAATCGATGAAAAGTGGAAGGAAATTGGTCATCCTGACATCCATAATACAAGCTACCAGCTTTTAATCCTTAACAGGCTCTGGCTACTCTTCTCCTACAACTCATCCAGAAGTTAGAATGAGAAATATACTTCCTCATTGGACAATCAGAAATAAAATAAGCCATAAATAGAGCCATACATTTTCACATTTGGTATGTACTTTCAGCAATTGAGTTACTTAGCTAACTCCTAAGCATTCAGAGTTCCAGACAAAAGCCTGTGTTAAAAGCGAAGTACCACTGAAGTTTAAGACATTCTATCCTTCTTCAAATAATGACTCATTTTCCTAATTGAAACTGCAGGAGATAAAGGGTCATGTTCCCTCTTATTGTTCCATCAATTCAATATATTGATAACCTAAAAGACACATTATCCCAAGGCACAATATGCTTGCTTACTATTCTACAATCATCAATTTAAAAGATAATAAGTTTTGCCCATCCAATTTTTCATCATTTCTCTCTCACTGTCAGATTGCATTTCATCTACTCTCCATGGCCCACATGAACTATGTGGATCCGTTCTTTGCTTCACTCACCAACAACATTACGAACTGATTCCATATTCAATTAAACATGAATATAATACTGCAAACTCCTCTTTGTCCCATAGCTAGCATACAGCAAAATTAATTCCTCCGGAATTGCCAGGAAATATTAAGATTAAATTATAGTTTCCTCAGAAACATACAACCATCAGTTGATTTACTCCGAACATACCACAACCACTTAAAGTGAAAGTTGCAAGACCAAGAAGCAGCAAGAAATGATCACAACAAAGTCACCGTGCTTAATCAATTCTCCAACTAAACAACCAAGGAAAAAGAAGAGAAGTATAAGAATGAAAAAACAAACCCTGCCCCATAGAACACTCCACCAAACTAATCATCTGAATTCAGAAACTAGACAAGGCATCACTAGATTAATAATCAGTAGGATCGTCAAAAATTCATTTTCTAAAACACATAATCATGAAGCATCTTTCTATGAGATTCAAGTTATAAGGAATTTGTGAATGATGAAGCATATTGGAATCGAAACAAGAGATAGCGCAAGAAAATGAATAAGGATGATAATAGTGACATACCGTTGATATCTTGGTATTTGTTGAGACACCCGTAATTTCTTTATTTTGGCTTCTAGTAAGGACCGCTCATGCAATGCTGCAACTGAAGCTGCTACTTGCGACACAAAAATCACCACTCTATCAACTATTCCATCCTCTTCTATGCCTACTTTACACTCCAGACTTTCTTCAAGACGCTTTTGAAGTTTAATATCTTGTACATTATTCCCATTAGCATCCAACAATTTTGAAGTTTCTTTCGAATTAGATTCCAAGGGAAACAACGTTCCATTGGCAACCTCTAATATACATTGCCTAAAAATGTGAATTGCAAAGCATTTTGCATTCATTTCACCGTACAACACAGAAAGATGAGACACAATCCAAGTAAGCACTTGACCTTGAACGGGGCAGTTAAAACTCGAACTTTTCTTATCCATTCCATGATGCAGAAAGCTCAAAGCTTCTCTTCTAATTGCCTTTAAACAAAGACTAAAAAGCACAGATATATGATCCCTCATGTACGCGTCAACCACTACACCATAATGTGGAGAATTGGCAATAATCCACATCCTCAAATCACTCAATTTAATTGCACCTAACTGCAAAATAGCACAAAAAACACCATAGGAACAGAAACTAGGATAATCAACCCAACCACCAACTTCTCTCCTGATAGCCCACAAATCTGATGGCAAAATTCTGAATTCATCTTTATCAAAACCTTTAAAATCTCCCTCGTTACTACCAACAAAATTTGCGCATTCGAGTGATAAAACATTAGGCAATATAAACGATTTATCAGCGTTATCCAGATCTTTAAAATTAACAACACCTGGGCAGTCTTGGTAAAAGAAATTGGAAGCGAACTCATCGTAATAGCAATCTAAGGAAAGGCACAATTCAGCGTTGGATTCCTCCATGGTCTGGACAAAAAGAGTTTTCGTGGGATTTTGGTGGGTTAAAGTCTTTGGGTAATGGAGAGTATCAAATAGAGAATCGGGATCTTCAAAGAGAGAAGATGGGCATCGAAGAGAGTGAAGAAAAAGTGACTCAGCGGGCATGAGGTGGTGGGGATTGTAAAGACAGGAAATAAAATTAGCATTTTGAGGTTTTACAGAATTAGATCGGGGAGAGAGGAGAGAAGAGAGGGAGTCAAGTGTTTGTTGAGAAAGAGAGAGTAGGTCACTGAGAGAAGAAAGTGTGGCAGATAAATCGAGAACAGGAGAGGCGGAAGGAGGAGGAATTTGTGGCGGAGGTTGCGGAACATAGTGAAAGAATAAATTAGGGGTAGGATTAGGGTTTTGAGGTGGATAAGGGAAAGGGTAGAAATTAGTATTAGGATTCATGGAGAGGAGGAGAAGAAGAAGAAGAAGAAGAAGAAGAAGTGGCGCTGAATACAGAAGGGAAACGAAAGCTACAGCACTAGCATTTATAGCGGGCTGTTGCAAACCGCCATAACAGTGATACACAGATGGGCCAGATGGCCCATTACTAGACGGTAATATGTTGAAATTTAACTGTTTTACAGCGTTTGCTTTGGAATTTATATTTACTTTTTTATAGTGAAAAATTATCTAAATTCAATACACTGTACAAAAATCCGTATTTAAAACAAAATTCTACTTTTAAATTAGCAAAATCGAATTTTTTTAGTAATTTCTCGAAATTCCACTCCCAAATTCCAAGCCGATGATCAATAAAAGTTGGTAACAATTTAATTCACAACTTATCTATATAAAATATATATATATATGGAGAGATTCAGTAACAACGTGACATGTATATATATATATATATATATATATATATAAATAAATGCAATTTATTTATAAAAAAAAAACTGATTTTTACAATTTGAGTGTATAACCACACTGACCATAAAAACTCAATTTATACCAAATTAGATTGTATGGTTTAAATCAAAGTTTGATGGCCGGCAAGAAGTAAGTTAGAGAAAGAGAGAGCTTTCATACAGTCAATGTCATTAAATACACAAAATCATCCAATTGTGGGGAGAATCTAATTGAAGATTCAATTGAATCAACGGTTAGTTTATTCCTAAATAATTATATTCGAAATTTACCTCATGAGACTTGGAATCCAAGAAATTCAGTAAATCCTTGTTTAAGACTTAATTCATTGATACTAAATTAATACAAACACTACTAGCTCTAAGTACTTCAATCCACTTCGGACTAGGATTAATTCCATCTACTCTTATATTTATCTATCAATTGAACTCTTCTGCTCATCACAATATTACATCACTGCATGCAGTTCTATTCTTTCTTCACCTACTACATCGGTTTTCTTAGGTTTATAGCAAGCATGTTGATGGGAAAAAGGGCTAGGGTTGTCGATATCGATGATGGTGGTTCTTTCCAGAGACTTGTTCAAAAAGCTCAAGAAGCTCTACAATCATCAGAAGATCAATCTCCGGCTCAGGTCATTAATTTGGTGGAGCTTGAAGTAATAAGGGGTTTTGTGAATCGGGTTCGAAGAGACGCCATGCACCAAAATTTGCAGCAGACGAATAATGACTTGCTTGCTTGTTTCATACCCAAGAAGAAGAGAGGTTCCTGCAGTGGAAGAGATACGTCGTCGTCGTCGTCGTCATCCAAGATTTCTCATTCTTTACATGTTTTTGATCGAGAAGATGATCATTATCAGCAGAAGGGGTCTGAAAAGAAGAGAAACAAATCAAAGAAGAAAAGCATTGTTGTTGATGGAAGCCAACTGGCAATGCCAAGTATCTTGAGGAGGAGAATTGAAGAAAAAGGAGGGAACGAAATCAAGTTGGTGATAATAAAACAAGTGTATCAGACAGATGTAAGCAAACACCACGATCGTTTATCAATCCCTATAAACCAAATAAGAGATCCTTCGTTTCTGAAAGGGGAAGAGACAGCTTTTCTAGCTAAGTCAGCCAGGGAGAAGAAGGAGAATAAAGGGATAGATGTGAAACTAATGGAACCATGTGGTGTAGAATCTGAAATGGTATTTGTTAAGTGGGAATTGAAATCCTCTGATTCCTATGCGTTGAGGACAAGTTGGAATAACGTTTTGAAAAGAAATTATTTCATCCAAAACAAGTATTTCGACGTGAACGACACTATACAGCTTTGGTCGTTTAGGGTTGAGGGACGACTCTGGTTCGCACTCACCAAGGTTGGGGATGAATCATCTCATAATGCTGCTGCCTCTACAAGCTATGCGAATCTCCAAGAAGAAGATTAGCTCTGTTTTGTGAGTCAATTTGTTCGCCATTTTCTTCTTTCTCTAATTGCTAATTGCTAGGGTTCAACTTCCCGGCTGGCTTCTTTCCCGACTAGTTTGTAATTAATTAAGTTTCATAAATAAGAACGATCTATTTTATTTTTTTGATACAATTAAAAAAGAACGATTTTATTTTATTTTTTGTTATATAGAACGGGAAAAAAATGAAAAAGAAAAAACGTTCCCCAGAATATTATTATTATTATTATTATTATTTCAAAACTTGGTTGGAGCCCAATAATAAAATTGTTCATGGGCCTAGGACCTGTCACCTGCTCAGCCAGGTTCAACCTGAATTTTTTTTTTAACGAAAATTCAACCTGAAATCTTAGAATAAGAAAAAAATAATTGCTTCGAACAAAGATCTTTGCCGAAGGATAGCTATATGGGGAACAGCCTAGACAAAAATATTTACTGAATCCAAAAGAATGTAGATGAATTAATACATCACTCTCTCAGAGTATTAAATATGTAAATATATTATTCTTGAAAAATTACTTTGCATTATAATTATAAATATGCAACCTTGGTAGTCATTAGGATTTTACTCTACTCCTTTAAAAAAAAAAGGATTTTACCCAACAAATATTTACTTGAATTAGATTTATAAATTATATTAATTATTCGTCATTATTTATGATATATATATATATATATATCCCAATTAAATCTTAGATAATAAAACATGAAGTAGTAGCTAGAAAAAAAAATTAAGGGTGGCTAATATACACGCAAACAAACAGTGTCCGTTGCCACTTTGCATGGAATTCCATTAATTTTTTATAAATTACTTTTTTTCCAACTTTCATTTAGAAAAAATAACCATTTGTTCGTTTTTATTAAAAATAATTTTCAAAATTTTAAAATATTAAAAATATAAATTTTTTTTTCTGATAAATATTTTTTTTTTTTCAAACGCAATGTCAAGAAACTTAAGAGAAGATGAATTAAAAACCTGCAATTTTTTATTATTTTATTTTTTATTACAAGACAAACATTTGACAACAACATTTATTAATTCTAGGAAGTCCGAAGTAAACATAGTAAAGAAAGGCAGTCGTACAATATAACAATGGAAAGCATGTTCCTGTTTTTATGCATGGGATATCTAGTTGACGCCTGCAAACTTCTTCTGAAGCTCCTCAACGATTTTCGGGTCCAACATGAAAGCTTTAGCAAGAACATCAGGATTAATGGGTGGGTCAGGCCCAAACACGGCATTAGCAATAGTAATGACTCCAGGATTTTGGCTGCTTAATCCGGCAAAGGCAACTGCGTTTGTCTTGGCAATATTGAATTGGAAGTGAATGAGACCAATTGGGAATGCAAATACATCTCCAGGATATAGGATTTTTGTGAAAAGCTTATTGGGATTGGAAGTGACAAACCCAACAAGCAGAGTGCCTTCGACCACTACCAGAATCTCTGTGGCTCGAGGGTGAGTATGGGGAGGGTTGAGTCCGCCATTTGGCGCAAAGTCGAGGCGAGCTAGGGAAATACCAAGAGTGTTAAGTCCTGCTAATTTATCAACATTTACTAAGTTAACGTTGACTCCATTGGCATTATTTGTATCTCCTGGAATATTAAGTCCAGGAAAGAAGAAATCTTCTGCTACTGTATAATTTGGATTCTTGCAGAACTTTCCATTCACAAAAACTGCATTCAAAAGTTACAAAAATGAGTAAACTTACATTAGAAACCTGAAAGAATTAAATGAAGAAACAAGGTGTACATATATACCAGCATTCTTGGGCTCAGGAATGGCCACACAGAAGTCCTGGAGAGGGCTCGGATCATAGGCAGAGGCCAATGAGGAAGCCAAAGCTAAGACTGCTAATGCTACAACCAGTTTAACTCCTTTCATTTTTTTTTTCTTTTATCAAATATAGCTTAAGCTGATCAGAGGTGTGAGAAGCCATGAATGTCTACATGACTATTTGTAGATGAAAATCATTGAAATATTCAACGTTATCTCTGTAAACTAAGTTGATGGAAGCTTCCCAACTGCCATGGTTATCTGGGTTTTTTTTTTTTTTTTTATAATTTCGTACAAGTTTATTAAATTAATATGTATCTTTTTGTTGATTTTCTCTTCCTTGTTTATCTCATTGCATTTCCCTTATGGAATTGGTCCTGTTAATTTCTTTAATATCTGTTAAATTAATATTAAAAATCAACCTAGAGTGGTTCAAATCTTTCAAATATTGCTAACTTACCAAAAAAAACTGAGTAAATTGACAGTACCTAATTAAACTAATATAAGTTTATAATTAATTAATAATCAGTCTTATATTATTTCTTTTAGCATTAGATATATATTAAACACTCTTCAATTGACTTTGAATTACTGCAAACTAGTGACATGTCCTGCAGAGCAATAATGGTGTAATATTTCTTTCTATGTATAGACTATGGTGATAAACACGCCTCAACTAACTAAGATTAAAGAAATATCGGCCATCATAAATGACTGTAGAATTAAACAAAAATTATATATATAAAAAAAAAGCTGATGAGTTTATTATAAATTTATAATTAGAGATAATCCCAAAAATTGTATTGAAATTATTATAAAAGAATCATATATTTTTACGACCATAAAATATACTATTTGAAGAAAATATGACAATAGTGACAGTTTAACTAAAAACTAGTAAAATTTCAACAACCCTACTTGTTAATTAATCTTAAATCTTGCACCTAATCCATGGAAATTATGTATATATATATCAACGACGACTTGGATCGTGTTGTAGTATTTGTGTAATAAATAATTTGTTTAATGATATATAATATAGATAATTTCGAAATATTAGTCATGACTGAAGCTATTATCTCTAATTAATATCCTTAAATTACAAGCAAATAATTATTTATTATATGATGTTTATGTATTGTTTTCATAAATAAATAAATAGATTTAATTATCATTCATATAATTAACTCCCTGGAAAAGTATTCCATTCCATTCTTGGCATATTCTCTGCATATTTAGCATATCAAATTTTCTATTGGCAATTACGAACCTAATATACCGTAAACTACATAATAAGGGTAGTCCTATCTATACACCATAAAGATATTGAATTATTATCCATATTGATAGATGGTGGTGAAATAACTTAATTTGATACTTAATTAAATAATGAAAATATCGAGAAAGTGTTTAAAATTGTTGTTGAATATTCTAAAAGTATGTTTTGAATTTTTTTTATTTAATTGACTATTTTTTAAATTTTTTTTAATTTGCTTTTTAAAAGCATATTTGGAAAAAAATATTTATTTACATACTTCTACTAAAAACAGTTTTCAAAACTAAAAAAAATAAAAAATGCAAAATTCTTTTCATTTTTCAAAACTCAATTCCCAATGGCCCTAAATAATAAGTATTAAACTCTCATCAATTATATATTCAGCAAATCTAATTGATACTAATGTAAATGTAATTCATCAAACTTTTCTACTTTTAAGGGAAAAAAGGAAAAAAAAAAAAAAGCTTATGTGTGGCGTATCTTATATATATTTTATCTTTATCTGGTGGAAGAATCCCTAAAGAAAATTTTTTAAAAATATTATATGCAGTTATATATGTATATGATTTTTTTTTCTATTTTTTTTTATCTAATTATTTACAAAAATTGAAATTTATTGAATTCAACTACAAGGAGAGAGACAACCTTCTGTGAAAATTTTTGAAGTCATTCAAATAATTAAGGAATAATAATCATGTGAATTATACTTAGGCCAGTTGTAACTGATGATTTAGTAGCTGATTAATTCAAAACAGTTTGGTTGAATAAGCTGAAAATGTAGCTGAAAAATTTAAAATAATATAAAATGATATGTTTATATTAATCAAAATATTATATAAAATTTACTTAAATATACAATAAAAACAAATTATATAATATTTATGCATATTATATATCATAAAAATTATATTAAATATGTCATCCAAATACAATAAATATGTATACCTTTATCATCTAACATTCCATTAATATATATATATATATATTAAATAATTTAATAATTATATTATATATTCATTCAAAAATATATTATATAATAATCATATTTTATATATTTTAATAATTATATATTATAATATGTTATTTGATAAAAAGTACAAGGGTATAAAGAGAAAAAAAATCATAATCTACTATAGCTTATTTTTTAATGCTACTTCTACGAGTTTTTTTTAGGAGATTATAATATAGTTTTTTTCCTAAACAAACTAATTTACTAAATATAGATTATTAATCACTTTAAATTATTTTTATAATTATATCTAATTTGGTGTTACTAAACAATACCTTATATGTGCATATCTAATATAATAAATTTTCATCCATATATGAATCACATCATAATAGTCAATGGTGGAGTTAGGCCTCCTATGCTAGAGGGGACAAAAAGGTAGAATCCTAAGTAAATAGAGGTAAATAGCTAGAAATCTAAGTATGAGGTATAAAAATAGAGTTTTAATACCCTTTATGAGAGTAATCTTTATAAAATGATATAAATTTATATAATATTACATATATTTTAAAAAGTTAAAAGGTGTTATAGCCCTCTTAATTATATATAGCTCCGTCACTTTATAACAGTACATGTCTAATTAATTAAATAAAATAAAAGAAATATTAAGCTCAATTAGTAAATATACATATAATGAAATAGTTATGAATAAAGGTGAAAGGTTGAAAATTTAATATCCAACGTCTACAAATTATTTATCATAATTTTTTTACTATAAATTAAATAATTGATATAATTGAAATTAGTATGAGTTTAGTTGGTAAGATGGTATATATTGTCAGGTCAAAGATAAAAGTTTTCCGAATTAGGAACAGCTTTTTTAGGCTACTTGTGTTAGCTACACATGCAATTTACATGAAAACATTCATTTTTTAAGGCTAAAAAAAAAAAAAACCTGAAATTTATTTATTGTATTCAAAATAATCTGTTTTTCAATTAAATGAACGAATTTTAGATATTTTATTAATTTTTATATTATGACCAATTTACCAGAAAAGGTTATTGATGTGTTTAAAATTTCTAACGAATTATATGTTTAGTCAATGCAATTTCTAGTGAAATATTAACATTATTTTATTTATGGGCAAATAAAATGTATAAGAAACATTAATGTGTTAGCTGCTTAGTCAGCAAAAAAATTTATTCGTCAGAAAGTTTCGACTTATCATCAATTTTTTTTACCAAATTGATCTAATTACCTAAATTGATAAAATATTAAAAATTTATTCATTTAATTAACAAAATTGAAAATATTGATACAATTATAAAACTTCAGAATTTTTTTTTTTAATAATTTGGCTTTCTTTTTTAATCTATCGATTAATTTGGATTACACAAGAAATAAGAAACTTCTAACAACATTATGAGTTCTAAACTAAGGAATAATCAATTGTGACTTGAGTGCAAAAGGAATCCTAGCCAACAAATACAAAATTATATATATTTTCAATTTGGCAATTAAATCAACTCAAGCTTTCGAGCAAATCACAAATTAATATTGACAGCATTCATTGTCATTTTGAATGCATATCCAGAAGGGAGGAATTGAAAGACTGAACGTTTTATTATTTATTTTAAATAAAACGCCAATTTTTTTTTTTTTGAAAATAACAACTCCATTAAAATTAACAAGAGTCAACATCAAGAGCCTCCAATAAAAAATAAAAGGACAATTAATTTATTATAAAAGCAACTAACAGGATAAGACACAAACACTTGACATCTGCCATTATTAAATCATATACGCTCCAAAACAAACATAATAAAATTAAAATGAAAAGGCAGACATACAATTAATATATAAGAAATTAACCTAGACATAATGCATGGGGATGTCTAGTTGACGCCCTCAAACTTCTTCTGAAGCTCCTCAACGACTTTCTCGTCCAACATGAAAGCTTTAGCAAGAATTTCAGGATTAATTGGTGGATTAGGCCCAAATACTGCATTAGCAATGGTAATAACTCCAGGATTTTGACTGCTTAAACCGGCAAAGGCAACTGCGTTTGTCTTGGCTACATTGAATTGGAAGTGAATGAGGCCAATTGGGAACACAAATACATCTCCTGGGTATAGGGTTTTTGTGAAAAGTTTATTGGGGTTGGAAGTCACAAACCCAACAAGGAGAGTGCCTTCCACCACTACCAGAATCTCTGTGGC
>CATIWF010213015.1:0-32716 GCA_949630135.1 Balakata baccata
TATCAAATTGTAATACTTATAAAAATATTGATATTAAATTGTAATAAATTAAAATTTTGATAAACAATAAATTTTGGTACCCGTAGTATTTTTCACCCGAAGTTAAATAGGATAAAAGATGAGTTTTGAGAGAAAATCAACGGCTACGATGCTTCAGCACTAACGTGATTCTTCCTTGGATGCGCAGGCGGGCGCGGGAAAGGAAAAAACAAAAGACGAAAAATGGTGTTAAGGCTCTGCTGGGATTTTACCGTCCCATTTCGCTTCTCGGTTGGGACTTTTGTCAAACATCTTCCGATCTTAAGACCAAAACCCTTTTTTCCTCGCATAATCAATGAAAAAACGGTAACTACAACCGCAGTTTATGACTCTTCTCATTTTGAGACCCTTAATTCCCGCCAAAAAGACCAGATTCACCTCTATGTTGATGCTCTTCTTGACTGGAACCAGGTCTCTCCTTCTCTACCACACCCTCAATGGACTGAATTCTTTCTTTTCTTCTTTCTGATTGTGGTATTGTTGCAGAAAATGAACCTTACTGCTATTACAGAGGCGAACCAAGTCATGAAAAGGCATGTGGAAGACTCGCTTACTATGCTACTTCCTATATCTAACTCTTATGTTTCCCATTGCAACTCTTCGATTGATAATCTGAAACTCGTTGATGTTGGGTCTGGTGCTGGGCTTCCTGGATTAGTTTTAGCTATTGCTTGTCCAGGTAATTCCAGTCTTCTTCACTTGTATATTCATATTCCTTATGAGTTAATTTTACGCACTGATTTGCTTTATTAGCTGACACGTTATTTTTTTCAATTATGTGTAGGTTGGAAAGTAACCCTTTTGGAGTCCATGAAGAAACGTTGCGCTTTCTTGGAGCACGCAGTTAGCATAACTGGGTTGTCAAATGTTGAAGTTGTTAGGGGAAGAGCAGAGGTATTATTCCTTCCAATTTCTTCATTACCTTGACTGTTTGTAAAATTTGGTTGAAATAATAGCACTTCCTCCTATAGTTTGATGTCTTTCTGTTGTGCATGCTTGCATTAGTAAAAATCCACTCATATGAGCCCTGATTCTGCCTGCTAGCTAAGGCTTCCGGGGATTCATATCTATAATAATAAGAGCGGGGAAAGCATAATGATCACATTTGCTTCTTGCAAGTTATTTATTTCTTTAAATTTGCTGTAGGACAGAGTTTAGGGCAGAAGGATTTGTTTAGAGAGGGATTTGATGTAGCAGTGGCCAGAGCAGTCGCAGAAATGAGAGTTTTAGGTAATTCCCATAACCTAGCCATCTTAATTTCTTATACTTCTATGTAATTGAATAAAGGAAGTTAACTGTTCATACTGATTTTTTGTTTCTTTTCAATTTTAGCGGAGTATTGTCTTCCTCTAGTGCGGGTTGGTGGCTTGTTTATAGCTGCGAAGGGCCATGATCCCCATGTATGTATATATGTTTCCAATTTCTCCAACTAATTGCTAAATAATTAATAACTGTTATAAGATTTATTATGTTTTGCTCTGAAGAACTTGACATGTTGTTATCAGAGAATCTGTTTAGATTTGATCATATGAAATTGTAATGTCCTGTTTTTATAAGCCTTATTCAAGCTTCTTGACAAATTCTGTGAAGCGTAAGCATTAACCATTCTTCTTGATCGTTATAGAACATTTAGGTAGCATTTAAATTACGTCTGTTTTAGGAGTTGATACAAGTGAAGGTATCAATCAAATAATTTACTTGTATTGGGATGTGAACCAACCTGGAAGAAAGCTAGACTTCATGGGTTCATTCGTTTATTCATTATGTAAGAATGTTATCCAGAAAGAAAAATCATATAATTGTTGCAAAGTTCGAGGGTTAAGGTACACAAGTAACATATGAGAATTTGCGTTCCTTTCTTTTCATATTTATTTGTAATTGACCAAAGAGCACTTTAGGGTGTCACTTGTATGTTAGCAAGATGAGAGTCATTATAGGATGAGTATATTATTGATCTGTTAAATAGTTTCATTTAAATTCTCTGATGGAATACAGTAACCTGCTTGACCATATCTGTTATTGTGAAATCGTGCAAATTGTTCATGTAGTTCTGCACTTTTGAACATTATGACAGAAATTCCATATATTGTTTTAATCTTCCTTAGATTTTTGTTGAGAACATGATCCATCAATAATCTTCTTATATGGTTAATGTGGGCAGGAGGAAGTTAGAAATGCAGAAAGATCAGTCAAACTGATGGGCGCTTCCGTATTGCAAATTTGCTCAGGTATTTTTTTTCTTTTTTGAGATATTACGCATCATATATTTGATAATAAACTCTTATGATATAATTACATTTGATATTTATATCAAGCATTGGCTTTGTCCAATATGTGATCTATGATTTCTTATATATGAAGTGAACATAGAGAAAGAATGCTGCTTTGATCAGATTGTATCGTCTGTAATTCTTAATCAAATAGCTTCTTGCATTATGACTTTGTGAACTCGTGAATTCTCAACAACTTTGGCATTGGATCATTGTCATCATTCTGTTTTTTTCCTGCACAAAATTTATGCTTGATGTCAGAGCTCAGAATATGAACATAAAACATAGAAAAAGACATCCTTATGTGTCGGACTATATGCAACTTAATTTATCATATACTTTCTGATTGATCCAAAGACGCTGTCTGTTGAATGGAATTGCCAAATCTGACTAAAATGTTGAGGCAAAATAAAAGTTCTCTATATTAATATTAAGCTTATTAGTGCATGCTTTCATGTGCAGTGGAATCACACAGTCCATATGGACAGCGAACTGCCATTGTATGTATAAAAGATCACCCCACTCCTTGGAAGTATCCACGTGATCCAGGTACCCCAGCAAGATTACCATTGTAACAGCCTATTCTTTTTCCCCACTATCTACTACTGGACTACAAATCTTGCTATCTTATAAAATGTATATGAAATTATAATTTGTACTTTTCAGTTTCTCTTCTACAAACACTGTAGTTGGTAGGACTGTCGTAGAAACTTAAACATTTATTTGATTAATTCAGCTGTTGATTTTATACTTTTGTGGGATTGTCAAAGTTGATATACTCAATATAGCAAATTAATTCCATTTGTTTTTGTAAGGAGGTAGTAACTTGATCACTTCCATATTTGCTTTTTTGCAACACATTGTCCTTGAATTTGGGAATGACTTTTTGGATTTTGCTCAAAGCTTGTACAATCTCTTTTAAAAATATTCGTTATAAAGTGAGAATAATAGCTGTCTAGTATCGGAAAATTAAGATCCATTTGCTTTTGGCAATATAGATTTAGACATAAAGAAGAACGTGTATTATTATGTGGATTTTTATGATTTGCTATATATTTGGACTTCACATTACAAAAGGTGTAACATTGTGATTGAGTAATGCTAATGTTAAGAAAGAAGTCTTTGTTTTATGATTGCCAATTGTTAGCTCTCATAATGGTTCTGAGACGCATCAAACAGATACGTTTTCACCATCAGACTATGTTTTGCTTTGTTGTTATTTTAAATTCACAGGTTAGCATCATTTTCTGTAACTTGGGCAGTTTGATCTCTTATGATTATGTCACGGTTAGGTTAAAAATGTTCCAGCTATTAATTTTGTTGCATCAGCTCTTTCACGTGGCAGGCATACGCACACACTGACACGATTCCCAGGTTTAGGAAAGTAGGATTTTGTAGGGCAGGAAAATTTTCATTATCCTTTTAGAATTTTATGCTCATTAATTGAATCTAAGACTGTAAAATTCTGTGTGACACTATGAAAAAAAAGGGTTTTGATTGAACCAGGGTAAAGAGCAGGTTAGAAAATGGTGGCCTGAGAAAAACGACCTTTACCTAACTTCCTCTCCACTTGTAACCAGTTGATGAGGTCAAAGTCCTAATTGTCCAATTAAACACTTACGCTGAATGTGTTTATGGTAGATCCCTAAAGATTAAAAAACTCCAGCTGCCACGTTGATTCCTTGTGAATTAGTGGGTTTTTATACACATAAAGCAACTTCTGACGTAAATATTTTATATATTTGGCATTCTTTACATATTATATTGCTGATTCTTTTTCTTTCTTCTTCACAATAATGTAGTCTCTTATGTGTTTGTTGGGTAGAAAGGTAGCATATCAATGTTCATTTTCTAAGGATGTATCATTTGTAATTTCTTACTTTCATTGCTTTCTTTTTGGCTGTCTTATTCATTTCCTTTACTTTTTTCTCTATTAATAGTTTCTCGTGGCACCCCACATATATAGGAGAGAATATATATTGTTGAGATTGATTTTTAAATTGTGGAAATTCAAGTTAAATTTAAATTTGGATAAGTTTTAAACTTGGATAAGGATAAGCCTTAAGACTTATATTAGAAAAGGTATTCCTAATTAAAAAAGTATTTATATTCTTGATTGTCAATTTTATGAGGCCTATAAATATAGGCAAGATCAAATCTTTTAAGGCATGAATCAAAGAGAGCAAATACAAGAGTAATTTGAGAATTGGCAAGTTTGAATTTTTGCTTGGATATTCTTGGGTGGTAAACATTTAAGAGGCTTTGAGAAACATATTTGGGAGTTTTGCGAATTTTCTTTATGAATTCTAGAAAGGTGAAAGTTATTCTTTTAGTTTATGTGAGAGGGTAAATACTATTGAACCTTGATGGGTATTTCCGTCATTTTCATGATCACAAATAATTAAACAATGAGATTTAACCATTTCAAGTGTTTAAGTTTTAAATAGGTCAATTATAATCTTTAAAGAGTCTTGAAAATCAATTTTGGATAAAAAACAACTTAAAAAGGAAGGCTTCACCATTAGGTGTCATGACCATGGAAACTTTGCTTCACCATCAGGCTTCATGACCATGAAGAATTGTATCATGACCGTGAAAGATTGTTGCATGACCGTGAAGAATGTGCCAAAATGATCCAGTAGGCTTCACAACTAGCCTTCACCACCAGGAGAGTGTCATGGCTGTGAAGAGCAACTGTCATGACCGTGCAAGATTGTCTCATGACCGTGAAGAATGTGCTAAAATGATCCAGTAGGCTTAACCACCAAGACAAGTGTCACGGCCGTGAAGGGCACATGTCATGACCATGACAAAATGTTTCATGGCCGTGACAGTCGAATGGAAAACTCAATTTTAAGTGCCAAAATGCTTCATAACCATGCCAAAATACATCATGACCGTGAAACTGGGCACATACATCTTTAATGAGGTAGCTTAATGGACATAAATGCATTTAATGCATCCCCAACGGCTACAACACTCAAAGGAAGTATAAATACTAAATACTTCACATTTATGATGGTAAGAAGAAAAAAATATCTAATTAAATGCTTATTACTTCAAGTCATCAATTGAGAATTAATTCTACAATCTTTCTCTCTTTCTCTCACTAACTTCAAATTTGTATTCTTCAAGAGCTCGAGTGTTATTGAGTTTTTTGGTTTGTTGAGTGTTTTTCTTTCTTGCAATCAATAGCTCAATAGTGAAATTGAGTGTATTGGGTTGAGAATTGAAAAACTTGTAAGAGTTTGAGTGTGAGCCTTGGGTTAAAACACTTGGGTAGCTTGCATAAGCTTCTAAGGGTTTAATCGACACCTTAAAGTAAATTGTTAGTGGATTGAAACTCTCAACTAAGGTTGAGGAGAGAAGCAGGCTAAGAGGGTCGAACCTCTATAAATCCTTGAGTTCTCTTGCTCTTTATTGCTCAATTTTTAAATCTTCCTTTCTACCCAAAATCACCAATTCACCCCTCCTCTTATTATTTGTGGAATTTCAAATACAATAAATTGTGGATTTGAGTTTGATCAACTCAAGGGAGATACAATTTTATTGTATTATAATTTTTTTATTTTCTCATACAGTGAAAAATTTGTTACTCTCTGTGAATATAGGCAATCAAGGCTGAATCACGTAAATCTTGTCTTCTCTTGTTTTCTTTGGCTTGTATTTTTTTTTTATTTTGACGTGCCTATTAATTGTTTTTCATAATAAGTGGTATTAGAGCTTGGTTTCAATTAATAATCAATAAGTATGTCGGGCAATTCATCATCACTCTTTACACTAGAAAAGTATGATGAAAAAAATAGTTTCACTCTTTACCAAAGAAGGGTGAAGGATCTCTTAATTCAACAAGGCTTAGCAAAAGCGTTGAAGGGAAAGCCAGAAAAGATGAGTGATGAAGATTGGGAAGAGGTTGAGGAAAGATGTGTTAGTGCGATACATCTTTGCATCGGTGATAACATTATAAATAATGTTATTGAAAAGAATTCTGCCGCGGTGATTTGAGACAAACTGAAAGAAATTTATTTGGCTAAAAGTTTGACCAATAAATTACATCTAAAGCTAAGTATTGTGTAAGACGAGAATTTGGTGGAGCATATGAATGTATTCAATGGAATCTTAGATCAATTAAAGAAAATTGATGTTAAGATTGAGGAAGAAGATAAGACGCTAATTTTTTTTCTCACTCATTGACTCTTATGAAAATTTTATTGACTTGTTAATTGCGGAAAAAGATTATTTGAATATGAATTTTGCTTAGATGTAATTGGTATCTCTTGAAAATCAAAGAAAAGCCAAAAGTGAGGTGAGACATTAGTTTCTCAAGGTATGAGTCAGAGACGAGCTAATGACAAAGGAGATCTAAGCAAGACAGGTCTAGATCCAAAGTTAAGAAATTTGATGATATTCAATATTTCATATGGAAAGAGTATAGACATTTCAAAAAGAATTGCTGGAAAGGCAAGAAACAGAATGAAGAAAATAATTTAGTTTTTCTTACTTGAGATGATGAAGATGCCCATGTAATCATCTAAGGAAATGATGCACTGTGATGGTTTACTTTAGGTTCTTGCTGTGTTTCTCATATTTACTCTAGGAGAGATTATTTTGATACACTCTAATAAGGATTAACTAGTAACTTAAAATTGAGTAATGATTATAAGGCGAAAGTTATGAGTGTTGGTAGTGTAAAAATCAAAATGTATAATGAAATAGTGATGATTTTGAAGGACTTGACATACACTTCAAAGATATGCAAGAATTTAATTTCTCTAAGTGTGTTAAATTCCAAAGATTTTAGTTATAAAGCTAAATGAGGAATTATAAGGGTTACTCAAGGTTGTGTGATCCTGATGAAATGGAAAGTTGCATTGAATGATATATCATCTAATTGGTAGTACAATGAAGACCTCAAGTATTGGTTGGTAACGAGTTATATGCATGAATAATTTCTAAGGTGTAGATGGTTTTAAATAGGTCGAACTTGCTGGTGGTCAGATGGAGAGATTGAGGTCTCTCTCCGGAATCGAATAGCGCCATCGA
Organism: Balakata baccata; assembly: GCA_949630135.1. Lineage (NCBI taxonomy): Eukaryota > Viridiplantae > Streptophyta > Magnoliopsida > Malpighiales > Euphorbiaceae > Balakata > Balakata baccata. The sequence goes on from CATIWF010213015.1 coordinate 7,353, forward strand.
TTGGTTTCAAGTACACATAGTATATTGACCGTGTTTAGAATCAGGGTGCATGACTAAGATCTGATTCAGGTATGTGTAGTTGAAGAATTTAAGCCAATAAAGTTATTGTAATTCAAAAATCAACGTGGAAATTGTTGGGATTGATTTTTAAATTGTGGAAATCCAAGTTAGACTTGGATTTAGACAAGTCTTAGACTTGGATAAAGATAAGTCTTGAAACTTGAATTAGGAAAAATATTCCTTATTGAAAAAGTATTATTATTCTTAATTGTTAAGTGTAGGGGCTTATAAATATAAGTAAGATCAAAACTTTTAAGGTATGAAGCAAAGAAAGCAACTACAAGAGTAACTTGGAGATTTGCAAGTTTGAGTTTTTGCTTGGATATTCTTGGATATAAGAAACATTCAAGAGGCTTCGGAAAATATCTTTGAGAGCTTTGAGAATTTTCTCTATGAGTTCTAAATATGTGAAAATTATTCTTCTAATTTATGTGAGAGAAGAAACATAATAAATTGTGAGTTTAAGTTTGATCAACTCAAGGGAGATATAATTCTATTGTATTGTAATTTTTTTTATTTTCTCATACAGTGAAAAAGTGGTTACTATTCGTAGACGTAAGCAATCAAGACCGAACTATATAAATCTTGTCTTCTCTTATTTTTTTTAGATTAAATTTTTTTATTTTGATGTAATTATTGATTATTTTTCCAATATATATATATATATATATATATATATATATATATATATTTTTTTTTTTTTTTTTAATTTAGTGCGCGGCACAGTGTTACCGGTTGATTTGTGTATTATAATTTATAGGTATGATCTTGGTATTCCAATTTTAACTAAATGTTTACATTCATATCAAATAAAGAAGTACGCAATTGTTAAATTTATGTTAGTGGGAAACGTACCGTAATCAATAATTAGATCACTATTATAAGTTATTGTCCCCATTATTCAATCTCATTGAATCCCACAAACCAACCAACTCTTTTAAATCTTTTTTTTTTTTAAACTTTGTTATAAAATTCATTAATTTTGGTTGACATACCATTCTTATAAAATGAAATGGAATCTACATAAAACTGAAATAGAGAAATATAATATTTGTAGGTGTGGATATTTTTTTGGAGACATAAAACCATGGAAGCTGCATCCTAATGCCTTTCCTTTCTCTTAAAGAAAGCTTCCATTGGGCCATTGGTACTGTCTTCTAAATGCCGACTGCAAATTTGTTCAGATTTTTATTAAAAGACGACAGAAGATGACAAGTTAGGACAAGTTGTAATAAGTGATTCCTTAGTTGTCCAATTTTTTATTAAATTGTACTATAATTAAGTTGATAAATGATTATCATTCTTTTAAATACAAGACAGTGAATTTGTTTAATTTTGTTACTACATAAGTTTGTAAATGTTTTTAAGTGGATAGATGCTTATTTTACTTGCATTAGGCTATATAGGTTCCATATAGTATTAGAAAAGATTAGTTTTGTGTTCAGTAATTGAGTTTTGCAAGTCATAATTAGTTGGAGTTTTTCACCAACTTTCTCCTTTTATGTTGGTGGATAAATAGAAAACCTAATGACACATTTAAAAGCTAAAACAAAAATTTCAAACAATTAAACAAAACTGCTTGATGACAATCCTAGAGAGTGAAATCTCCTTATGGATCATTAGTTTTCAGATCTCAACTCACACAGGGTGAACAAACAACTAGAGATCATGACCTAAAAAGGCAGGACAAAGATAAATAACAAATATGATGAAAAAGAGAAGGAAGGAATCTCAAATCATATGTTCAAAATTTGGCTGGTCTGATTGAAGAAGTTTCTGCTAGAGATGTGTGGGGACATTAAGCTGCCACACTTTGATATCACAGTCCAAACTTCCACTGTAAATATAGTAGGAAGTATCAGATGAGCTGTTATTGTCAAGTGTTGCAGTCAAGCACTTGACAGGGCCTTTATGCCCTTCTAAGATTGCCAAACATGAGTAATTCCTATCAACCCCTCTCCATACTCTTATAGTTTTATCTGCAGAACCACTACACACTAAATCAGATACCACTATTAAGCATAATATTGACTGTGTATGCCCTCTAAGAGCACCCACAACCGCCATGCCTCTGCCGCTGCCACCACCACCACCACCATCATCCTTGGTCCAGACTACTATTGATCTGTCACAGGCACCAGAATACAGAATAGACCCGTCAGTGTTAAGTGCCAGGGCATTAATCCCAGAGTTGTGTTTTTCTAATGTGGCCACCAAAAGATGCTTCTTCTCCCCTGAATTTTTCCTCCACACTTTGATTTTCCTGTCAGCAGAGCCAGTGTAAACATCTCCATCATTTGATACTGCCACTGCGTTAATAGCATCATCATGTGCACCTGCTATTGATTCCAAACATTTGAAGTCACTTGTCCTCCATATCTTCACTGTCCTATCCCATGAAACTGAATACAGAAGGGCTTCATCTCTTGACAAGGCTAGTGCAGAGACTGTGTCAACATGATGAACCCATGTGCAGGTTTTGTGCCTTCTAATCTGAACCTGGTTCTTTGGTAATAGCATCTTCATAGCACGGTCACCAAGTGTGGGTAGTGTGGCTAAGTGGGTATACTTCTGTTGATCAGGTTCTTGGTTACTAATTTTCCACACTCGGATTTTATGATCTTGATGAGCACTGAACAGTTTATCAGCTAAAACTACTAAAGACTTCACTGCACCTTTCCCCACAGCCAGGGATAGATTTTCATGTTCTAGTTCTGAGTCTAAAGAATTTCGCTTCCAAGATCTGATTTCTTTGTCTGATGAACCGCTGTACAGGAACTTTCTGGCTACGGCTAAAGAGGATATGTAGGTGGTGTGACCCTTAAGGGTGGTGAGGCAGTGGCGGTGGGCGGTGGAATGGTGGGGTTGTGAGGTCAAGGAAGGAAGCGATGCCAGGCTTGGCTGTGAACAAAGAGACGATTGAGTATCATATTCTGAGTGGCATGGCATGATTAATTCCCAATATATCTGAATGAGAAAGCAGAAGGAAAAAAGAGAATGAGAGGAAGAAGATGAAGTGAGTTAATTAAATAGAGTACAAACAAGCCGCTTACTTAGATTTAAGGTTATTAGTTAAATTATTATTGAACAATTAGATTAAGAGAAAACTGCATGATTAGCAAAAAGAGAGGCAAGAATGGCCCACATAGTCTATTCTAATTATCTGGGTGGAGCGTACGAATTGGTTCAACATAGCCTATATATATTCAACAAATATTCAGGGAACAGAGAAAATCTGATGTTTCCACTGAAGGATCTAAAGGCAGATTTACAAGAAAAAAATTGGGAAATGATTCATCTATCCATTGAAGGATTGGTGGTGAAGTAAGTTTCATCTTTCATTAATGAGCTAAGCAAGTGTACGGCCCACCATCATCTGTGAATGATCAGCAAATATTCTTATGGTTCCTTTCGTCTAGAACCTCTATATTGTAAACGAACCCAAGGAGTATTTATCCTCATGATAATCATCTATTTGACCCTTCAATTAAAGTTAATAATCACGTAGGGACAAATGGAGTTAAAAAATATTTGTGGATTCCAATCCGTTGATGGCGACTCCTTTGCTTTATGGATTGGAGAGGGTACCTTTGAAAGGACAGGCCTAACTCTCCAAAGCAGACATTGAGGGGTAGGCAAGCTCTAGGTTTGTATCTTTGAGCAAAATATATTATCATTTGATAGATGGTGAAATGATCATATAATTCTTACGTTTTGATGATTATATTTTATCTGATTGGTTGCTGTTATTAGTGGAGGACAATGCCTTGATGCTTATCTATGAGTATGCCTTGCACGAAAATACTAGCAGTACATGTGTGTGATGCCCTTTTCTGATATGATTATCAGGGTTTTATCTCTACTTAATGACTCCATTGAAATTAATAAAAGAACAAAGAACTGATAAGAGAAATAAAATATTTTTGCAGAGTTAGACTTATGCTCATGTCTAGTTGGTTGAGATTGAATTTTTTTTTTTTGAATGCAGTATTAATCAAAATTCATGAATAGCAATAAAACCAAAGAAACAAATAACTCTTCCTTAGGAATCAGGTCATGTGGGTTATGGTCTGCAATCTGCTACTTTACTCACTGTAAAACTGGTAGATATGAAGTCCATTTTCTTTTCACTTTCTGCCCATGTCTCCCTAATTTTGTGAATCATTTAATTGCTTTTCTCTTTTTAGGTTTGATTTTTAACCTTCTTTTTCAATCTTTGAGGATAATAACTGTCAAAGTGGAGTAAGTAGGACCTTTTAAGCTTGGGGTCCCATCAACTGTGGAAATCTGTTTAGAATGAATGGATTGGTACCCATATTCTCCTTTCTTATTCTTGACACTGACTTTTCCTTTGACCTAAATCCTCTAAGGTAGGTAAGTTTGTAAATTATGATCTATAAAGAAGTATATGGAATAAAGGAAAATGGCAAATGATGTTATAATTGAAACCTTATAGTCTTTGTTGATAATTTTCCATTCAATATTGGTTTTTATGTGGGGTAAAAGATGTGGTATTAGCTAAAAGTTTGCAAATCAAGTGTCTAGCTAGGCAAGTTGGTATAAAGTGATTCATTTAGGGGTGGTTTGATGATCCTTATCCAGTGCCAGTTTTCATTCTTGTTTATTGATATATACTGATTCATGTAGAGGGTCATGTAAATGAATTGTTATGATATTTGAATTTTGATGTTCTAGTGAAAGTTTTTTTTTATGAGAAGTGCGACTAGAGATTCAAATTCAAAATCCATAGTAGCGAGTACCATTGTTTAAGAAGTTTCAATTTTTACTTTCATTTTTTCATGAGTTCCCTGCATTTTACAGTTAAGGTTTCATATGTGAAATTGATTTAGTTAATCACAAGAAATTAATATTACATTTTTCATGAAAACAATTATAGTTGTCATTATTTTATGAGTAAGAGATCTTTTTCAGGCACATTTTTCTTATAAAATAAATTAGGAAATGGTACACTTTGAAGATGCTTTTGTTGAAATTATTAGCTTTGACATCTGCTAAATTTAGTTCTACTTCTTTTTTTTTCTTCCTTAGCTTTTATTAATTTGTTATCACTCTCTCTCCAATAGTAGATCCTTTTTTGCAAACCATATTTGTCGCTGCTCTTGGCTGAAATCATGCAATGTCATTGGTAAGATCAATTACTATATATATATATATATAGTAAATGTAATTTCACAGTGATACCATATACATAGAAGCTTTGATTGCAAAACATTAAATATTTTTTTATAGTGAATTTCTTTTGTTAGGTTTCTGCTTTTGCATGCTTCAAGAAGGAAACAAAGTTGATTTTGGTCCACAAACAACCACTTGACAAATGGTAAATTATACGGAAAGAACTCCTGTAAATCGTAATAATTCAATATGTTAAAAATTATTTGTAATACAAAATTACTTCAACTTTTATATTGTAACTAAATAATACTTCCGCTTTCAGCTGTTAAAATCCATTTAATTGTGTTTAGAAAAAATATTTTTTGGATTTTTTTTATATTTTATATTTTTTTGAGTTTTGAAAATTGTTTTTGGATAGAAGCATGTAAATAACTTGAAAAATCATGAACCAACCCTTAGATCGGGTGATTTTTACCCCAAAAACTGGGGGGAAATAACCTGGTGAAAAAACCAGTTCAACCAGAAAAACCGGAAACCTGCCGGTTTTGATCGTTTTTATGAGTTATTTTTTTTAATTTTTTGCAAAAAAAAAATTAATTATTAAATTTAGTCTAATTCAGTCAATTCAACTAAAAAATTGACCCAAAATCTAGATGGGTTAACTATAAATTAATCAAATTGGTCAAAATAAATATGTTTTTAAACAATTAACACACCCTTATTTATAAAATAATATATTATCTTCATTCTTATTTTTTTTTCTATATGGGATTGTTCACTCATTTTTACATTTTTTTCTTACTTCTTTTTTATAATACTTTTATTTTACAATTTGAAAATTTTGGCTAATTATATTTTCAAGTTATAAATTACTTTTATATTTGATAATTAATTAAATGTTTAGTTATACAAATATATAAAATATAATTTTTTTTAAAAAAAAATATTAGACATGTTATATTATTTTTGTACACTAGAAAAGATTTTTAACAACTTATTCTCTATTTTTATTATGTATGAGACATATTATGTTTTATTATAAATGAGACATGTTATATTTTATAAAAAGATTACGTAGGCCGGTTCGACTTTAAACCTGTGACTTGCTGGCTTTCCTAGTTCATTGACCATGCCAGTTTTTACAACATTGTAAATAGATGTTTTCCATAAGCAAGTTTGAAAAAACAGTTTATAAAAAATTTTAAAAATTAGTCAATTAAATCAAAAAAATTTAAAATATGCTTTTGGCACTCTCAATAGTAATCTCCAATACTTCTTTAGTCTAACAAAAGTGTAATATGAAATATTTATATAAAATAAATTTTAATAAAAACAAAATTAACTGTAATATCCAGTCAGTAAAGTAAAAATTTATCTGATGTGGATATAGTTTAACAGAAGTATAATATAAAATATTTACATCAGATAAATTTTAATAAAAATAAAATTAATTGTAATACATAGTCAGCAAAATTGAAATTTATCTGATGTGAATATTACAGCCAATTTTTTTTATTAAAATTTATTTGATGTGGATATTCCATATCATACTTCTATTAGAGAAACTAATAGTTGAAGACTGAATATACTATTTGCTTATAAAATAAAAAATGAGATACTTTTATTTTATAAATAATTTTTGAGATAATGAGTTGTTACGATTTATATAATTAAGATATCGTGGTGCTATTATTATTATTATTATTATTATTATTATTATTATTATTATTATTATATAAGTGTGATTTATAATCTTTACATTATATGTATTAATCCCATCTAAATGCTTTTGGAGTTACATTACGATTTTCATAATATTTTATTGCTATAAAAAAGAGTTTAGATCTCTTAGATTTATGTAGTCTAATGACATGTTTGTTGATAATTTTGTTGATAAGTTTTTAAAAAAAAATGATTAGCTTTCACATTTAGATGTGTCATATATATATATATATATATGTTGGTAAGATCATATTTACATTAATTATTGATATCAATACATATTAGCTTACTGGTTATGTTAGATTTGAGACACTTACGTCAGAGGCCACGAAGATAGAATAGAATAACACATTAAATTTATGAAATAAATTTATAAAAAGTATATACACAATATATTTAATAATTAAATAAAATAAAACTTTATAATATATAGAAATACTAAACCTTCTGCTCAGGGATGTATCTAGAATTTATGTTCAGTAGAGGCAAATTTAATTTGATAAATAATAAAGGAAAATTTTCAAAAAATCTACATGTTATATTTTTTCAATTTCAAGTATGAGATTTTTTTCAGATAAAAAAAGTATTGTGGTTTATATCATTGGTAAATTTAAGTTTTTTAACATTAGTAATACTAAAAAATACTTTACTGTGTAACGAAATAGATATTAATTCAGCATATTTGAAATTGTAAAATATTACATACTAGTATCAACTCAGCATTTTCTAATATTATTTATAGCCAAAAAATATAAAATTTTAACGGTTCAAACATAAAACCATATTTGTTATGAAAAAACCACCTTTTATTTAAAATTACAAAAGCGTGAAACCATATATAGTTTTTTTTTAAAATTTTTCCAATAATAAATTAAAAATTTTATAAATATTGACCAAAAAATACAAATTATTTTGTAATTAATTGCATTAGTAAGCAATACAATACTTTCAAACATGAAGAAAAACATATCATATAAATTTCATAGTAAAAAAATGACTTTAAGAAAATATCCTATATAATGTTAAAGTAAAAGTCCTTAAAAAAATTAATTTTTGGTACTCTGAAAAGAAAAATAATATAACAAAAATAAATAAATAAATAATTATATAAATATGAAATATTATTTACAAATATATGACATTAGGATTAAAACTACCAAATGATATTAATAAATTATCAAAGTAAAAAAGTTATAGATTTGATACTCACTAGAGAGGAAAAAAGAGAGCAAAAAAAAATGACATCCGTTCCGGTTTGTGCTAATAAATTTTCAGTTTTACTTTTTTTTTTTACCCATCTATCTAGTAATCTAGACATGAAGTAGTTCTATTGAAGGGGTAAAGTGCTTCCTCTTAATTTTAAAGATTAAACTTATATTATATAATAATATGTAAATTTATATTATTTTTTAAAATTTATTTTCCGCAGAATATATTAGAAATCTATTTTTATATTTGCTGACTCTCTTTGTTGATCCTTGATTCTGCCACTGTGAAGTGACTATATATTGCTCTTGAAGGTGTCGAGGGGACCAATACCTAGAAACCCTATTAGAACGAAAGGAACATAAAACTAGTAAAAATGTAGTCTTTTAATTTTTTTTTTTGGGGGTCTATTGCATACATAATGAACATGATGTGGGGGGCTTTATATTTACTCAATTTGCATTTCAATATAGGGCCAGTGGTACAACTTGCACTACCTATCTGTATCTTAATTAATTGCGTTTTTGGCCCCATAATGACATAATTTCCTGCATTGAGTAATTAAACATGTGTTATCTTGGAGAGCCCTAGATCTTCATTTTCTCTCTGTTTTGAGATGCCTTTCTGCTTTGCTACCCTCTGTCTTGGTTAAATAAAGGGTGGAATTATTGCAGTGCATGTGAAGCCATCAATCATCTCAACCACTCTCCCAGGCCAGGTTGATTCAACACCGAGAATAATTTGACACCAAGAATTCTTCCTCCATCAAATCAAACTAGTGATACATTACTAGTCCATAGCAGAAAAACTTCATATAACTTGTGGTTTTTTAAAAGAGAATTATTTTTTTTTGTTTATTAAAGAGAAAAAATATCTTACAAATATATTTAAATAGTCTAATGGGTTGTAGGCTATATAATATGAGGTATTCATTTCCTTACATTCTGACATAAAAACTAAATCACATATAATATAAATGAGAGAACTTAAACTCAATATTTCATTCTTCCAAGAACAAATATTCTTGTCACTTAAATTAGACTTCAAGTATCTATAAGAGAATTATTTTGATACTTGAATAAAAAAAATATTATTGAATTTCATTACATTTTGAATCCCTGAACTATTTTTTTTTTTATTGAATTCTTGCATTTATATTAAAATTTTAAAATTAATGCAAATAGAAAGTAACATTTAGAAATTCAATAGAATACCATAAGAATTTGGGATTCAATTGAAAAATAATAATAATTAAGGGATCTAAAGACGTTTTTCCTTTTTCTTTTATAAATATTTTTAAAACAAAAATTTCGCCTAACGAGTCTGATCCAATCATTTGTTGCGAGAGCCCAAAAACCTTATTTGGGCCTTTTGAAAAAGTCCTGGGCCATGATTGGGAAGCATGAAAGAAACTACATGGGCCACGCCTACTGCAACCACCAGCAAAAACGACGTCGACACTCGACATCAATATTTCAAATTTTAGAAAAAAAACAAAAACAAAAACAAAAACGACTTGTCGTTTTCTTCTCAGTTCTTTCTTCAATCTCTCTTCCGCCGGCCATGGAAATTTTGTTTGATACTCTTCTAGTAGAATCTGTGAAGATTTTGTCTGATACTCCTTAACTCTCTATCGTCAACAACTTCCATCATGCCACTGTTCTCATCTATAATTCCCCTCGGGCTTCTCACTCTCTCATTCTCAATTTCCTTTATTCTCAATGGACTCTTTGCTTCCCGCCATTTCTGTCGCCCTCTTCTTTTGTTTACTCTCCTTGGCTCAGCCATCGACGATCGGCGTCGATTACATTTTCAACCTCCTTGAAATTCAGGAGCGGGAGCGAGCTCCTCCTTCAGTCCAAGTTGCCGCTGCTCGTGGTGTTCTTCGAAGGCTGCTCCCTACTCATTCTTCGGGTTTTGAGTTCCGAATTGTCTCCAAGGTGCCTTTTTTTTTTCTTTTGCATTTCTGTAATGTGAGATTTGATTGAAATAATTTGGCATTATCTGAATTTATGTTAACTGTATATTCATTTATTTGTTAGGAGCAATGTGGCGGGGAGTCTTGCTTTATAATAAAAAATCATCCTTCTTGTAATACCAGGGGAGCTCCGGAAATTCTGTATGCTCTCTTTTGCTCTTTCTCTCACTCTCTTTCTTATTTTTAGTGGAATCTGTTTTCTCTATGTTGAAAGTAGATGGAATCCATGTATATTAAGTGATTGGAAAAGCTGTAAATCAATCATGAACTGAGTATGGCTTTATTTTGGTTGGTATTTCTATCAGAATTTCTGGGGTTACTGGAGTGGAATTGTCAGCCGGTTTGCATTGGTATTTGAAGAATTGGTGTGGTTCACATATATCTTGGGACAAGACTGGTGGCGCTCAACTGAATTCGATACCTAAGTTAGGATCTCTTCCCCGTGTTCAAGATGCTGGTGTCTTGGTGCAGAGACCCATTCCTTGGAGTTATTACCAGAATGCTGTTACATCTAGCTGTAAGTTTCTAACTTACCGCATCATTGGTTTTCTACTTCGACTTTGAACTTTTGACTTGTAGTCTGTTAAACGTTTGATCAATTTAATTCATATATAATTTGGAAAATAGATACTTTTGCATGGTGGAACTGGAAAAGATGGGAAAAGGAAATCGATTGGATGGCACTTCAAGGTATCAACTTGCCATTAGCATTTACTGGACAAGAGGCCATTTGGCTAAAAGTTTTCGAGGTGCCTTCCATACTCTCTATCTAGTTTTAGGTTAAAACTTTTTTAACTTTCACCCATAAAATTTGATTTTTTATACTATCTTATGGAGAAAATTATGCCTTTGCTAAAAAGATCTATCCTAAATGACTACTACAACAAGGAAATGAAATGTAGTTATCTAGACACAGTTCGCTGGCATAATTTGACTTCTTTCTTGATCTGAATGAGAAGTTGCTTTGGCCGCAGAAAACGGCACTTTATCCTTTCCATGTTTAAAAAATGCAGCTTGTATCTATGTAAATTTAATATATTTTTCATATAGTTAGCCTGTGGGGAAAAATTATTACCTTGATTTATTTATATGTTTTTTCCTATAGGTTATGTATTGCTCATTATCATGGTCTTACTCTGTCTATGTAACTGCAAAATTCCCAATCATCAAGTTTTAATTTCTTTTAATCCTGTCCTCATTAGCTGTAACAAATTATATTGTCAAACAACATAGATTGCTAGGCAAAGCTGATATGTACTAAAATAATTACAAGTTGCATAAATCAGGGAAAAAAATTGTTTCATATTGCTAACTTTCTGTTAGTCTTATCCTGCAAATGCTCTGGTTTACAGGGTAAAATAAAATAATTACTTATGTACAGAATTTCTTGATGTCACTAACTTGTGCAATTTTGTTTGTTTGTGCATTAAGTTCATGATAGCATATTATGTATTATGGTTAACCTGACTGTATGCAGTAACTGCTTGATAGTCATACGTTTGTTTTGCTCCTTTTGATTTGTTTTCTAATAATCAGCCTGTCAATCTAGCAGAAATTTAACATAAGCAAGGTAGATTTGGATGATTTCTTTGGAGGTCCTGCATTTCTCGCATGGTCACGCATGGGAAATTTGCATAGGTAAGCTTGTAGAACTTGCTTCATTTTTTTCCCCTTTCCTTTTCCCGGAAGAGTCTCATTGGGATTGGGAGGTTTCAGGAATGGGATGTTTTACTTTTTTTGTGAGACCCAAGGCTTTGTGTTGTCATATTATTGTTTTCAAGCTCCTCAAGGACTGGCACACACTATCTCAAGATAATGAAACGTTCAATGAACTTTTTTGCACATGGTGCTTTGAGCAAGAAAACTCTTCTCTTGGATAACTGTAATAATACATAACAATAGAGGGTTTATTGTGAGAAAATTTTTATGAGGTTACAGGTGGGGTGGACCACTGCCACAAAGTTGGTTTGATGATCAGCTAATGCTGCAAAAGAAAATTCTTATGAGGATGTATGAACTTGGAATGAATCCAGGTACTAATTTTCATTTAACAATTGAGGGATTTATGTTTTGGGTTGAATTTCAAATTACTGTTGGTGGTACACCACTTGAATTTTTTTTATTTGATTATATTAATGTAGCCTATTTTTGTTTGGCTTTTGTGGACTATAACATCTGATTTTCGTTAACTTGTAAAAAATTAATGGCATCTAATCAACATATTTAAAATGGTGATTTTCTCGATGACAGCTCAAACAATAATGTCAAGTGACTCCTAATATATTGCTTTAGTGCTTAGCGTTTGTTAATTTGATGTTCTTTTGACATGATTCTTAAATGTGTGTGAATCTGCATTTCAGTCCTCCCTGCCTTTTCTGGAAATGTTCCCGCAAGATTAAAAAATATATTTCCATCGGCAAAGATAACACGCTTGGGAAATTGGTGAGTTTTGTTCTTGCTAATCAGAAAATTGGACTTTGATATCAAACTTGTGGTAAAATGCAACAACTTTTCCTTTTTTAAACACATTAGCAGGATATTTTAAAAATCAGTTTGAAGGATTAGCTTAGATTATTAGTTTTAAGAAATGCTGCAGAAATTACAAACATTTATTTATTTCATATGGCCTATTTGGTTTAGGTGCATTCGTGCATTTATGTGTGTTGCAAGTATCACTAATATTTTAAATTTTCAATCCTATATTCAAATAGAAAACGAGAAAACTCTGCTCTGCGTCCAATCAAATATAACTGAATCATGGTTTTAGAGTGGAATGGTTATGGGAGGATTTATTTGCATACTAAATCGTCATTTGGGATCGAGGATGTCATAGTTGATCTGATGCATTTCATGTGTGACTTTGAAAGAGCAAGACTTTTTAAATATATATTATTTTAAATACACCTTCAGGTTTTCAGTTAAAAGTGACCGTAGATGGTGCTGCACTTATCTTCTTGATGCAACAGATCCATTGTTTATTGAGATTGGAAAAGCATTTATCGAGCAACAACTGAAAGGTAATCTATATTGGATCCCCAGTTTTATTCAAAGTTATCTCCCTCCATGTCAAACAAATTTGAAAGTGATCTGAAGTTTCATGGAATTACTTTTGGAGTTAGAGTATGGAAGTACGGGACACATTTACAATTGGTATGATTTTTTTCTTCTTTCTTATTCTAATGTTTGTGGATTGAACAACTTATATATGTTGCAATCGTTTTAACCTTTATAAGATTTTATTGCATAGGATAATATAAACCAACACCTTTTGTTTTATTTCATTTTCCAAATGGTCTTTATTTTCCTGATGATTTCTTGAATCTTGACAGCGACACTTTTGATGAGAATACTCCACCTTTTGAAGAACCAGAGTACATCTCCTTTTTAGGTGCAGCAATCTTTAAGGGAATGCAAAGTGGTGACAGTCATGCTGTCTGGTTGATGCAGGTGAAGGAAAAATGTGTTGAGTGTAGTTATCTTTTAAAATTGCTTTTTATTCTATATGAACTACACTTGGCTCTGGCATTCAATTTTATTTACCTATTTTCTGCAGGGGTGGCTGTTCTCATATGATCCTTTTTGGAGACCTCCACAAATGAAGGTTATATTTGTAATTTTATTTTGGACTATGCTAGATAGTTGTATGCCATAAATAACTTTTTTTTTTCCTTTAAAAAATTACCTGCAAACTAATGATGTCAAAATTTAGCTCACATGAAGTTTTGGCTGGTGAGGAGACTCATCAAATTTTATAATTGTCTTTCATCTTTGTAATTTGAAATTCATTTGGCATTGAAGGGGTAGTGGGGATGGCAAGATTTTTAAGACAGAGAAGCGGGAGAAAAGAAAGATTTTAACGGAAGATGATGATAATTTCTCATAACATATTTCTGATTGAGTGTGGCTTGATTAAAACCTTTCCTTATATGATCATTCTTGACTGACTGTAGATTGCTTCTCAATGAGTCTTAAGAAAAGGGTTCCCTTTTGCATTGTTAAAATTCTCATCTCATTTGTTCAGCAATGAAAATTGAAGCTCATAATCTTCTCTTTTTGTTTTAGAATTGTTTCTCCTAAGACCTATCAGCAACTATATAACAGATTTTTGGAACTGGAAGCACTACATGAGCTACAATTGCATGAGAAATTTTTCGTTGAGATGTAGAAGAGACATGAGTTGCTACTTTTTCATGCAGCAATTATGGTTTCTTGCTTTAATCTGTAGTAGACAAAATCCTTACATCTAATATATATGTTCTTTTCCACTTCTCTCCTTTTGCTTCTTTTTTCCTTTTTTGAAGTAAATTGTTTATCAGTTTTATATTCTTTCTTAGTAAATCATGGCATTCGGCAGGGTAAAATTGATTTCTGGAATTGGTTTTAGTTGGATTAACAGTAACTATGCCTTTTGCAGGCATTGCTACATTCTGTTCCTTTAGGGAGGCTAGTGGTCCTTGATCTTTTTGCTGAAGTGAAACCCCTATGGATGACGTCAGATCAGTTTTATGGCATCCCTTACATCTGGTGGCTGTTATCTTTTCCTTTATTTCTCAGTTTAAGATACAATTCACGATTTTAGTTGCAACCAATACTTAGGCAATGACTAGGTTCAGAAGTGCCCATGAAATTGTTACTTGTTGACAATAAACATTTTCCCAGCAAACATTTGTATGCATCTTGATGAATAGAATATATTCTAGTTAACATTTTAGTTTTTATAATTGACTTTCGTGCGTGGACTGTTAATGAAGCTTTAACTAACGAAGTTTTCATTATTGTTGTTATTTTTCTTTCTTTCCCTGGTTCTTACGCTGTTCTTTTCCTGGTGATGTGCTTTTTAGGTGCATGCTACACAACTTTGCAGGAAATTTAGAGATGTATGGAGTTTTAGATTCAATAGCTTCTGGACCAATTGAAGCTCGTATAAGTGAAAACTCAACAATGGTAAGCCTTCTGCCTTTCTCACAAACCTTGCTTGATCTATATTGAATTGTAGTAAATTTTAAAATGTTCGCATGGGCCAGCCATGCTGTTTACATTGCTATACAAAATCAATAGAGCATACTTTTGCTTTCATGAAAATTGTTTAAGTAGTAAATTCAAATTCATGTAGAGATGCAGATTGATCTGATGAACCTTACTAATAGCAAACATGGGGAACTAGAGCATGTTATCTTGAGCTAATGTTGTATATGCAAATTCGCTGCCCTGATACTTGCAGTTTCCTCATCATGTTGTATTAAATATAGATTTTAAGATTGAATTAGTTTTTGTGAATGACTTTTTGCCTATCATAGCAGAGTGTGAAGCTATTAGAAATTTTAAAGCTGTATGTATAATATATTGTCATTTAAAGCTTCTACACTTGTGGCCTTCAATGATATCTTTGTTGACCTTACCTTTTTGAACACTTTTTTGAGCCAAATGAGCAAAGATACTGTTAGAGATGTGCCTAAAAGGCAATCGCCTCAGACACTTAATGTACATATTCATAAAGACATTCTTCATTACATTAGTATTCATTTGCATATGAATTGATATAGATCTTAAACTAATTAATGAAAGTCCATGATATGAAACATAACATGAAGAAAATCATGATAATGAGATTTCTATCATGTGTAATTATGTTAGTATCTAAATTATCCTTAATCATAGGATCAACAAGATGGGACATTGTTGATCCGGATAGACTAGCACATGTTATACTTCTTGATTGGATCAAGTAGTAGATCTCATAAGCTGTGAGCATGAGATGTTCAAAGTTGGAAAGGTTCGTAGTCAAACCATTGACTTTCCGGTCGATTGGGGGTCATGATGTGTTGCTAAATACCGCTCATGACTTGCTCGAATTAATTGTTAATTTGAGTAACTAACATAACTTGGAACCTAATGGGTTATACGCATTAGAAGTGTGAAGAATAAATAAAATAGCCTTGAATGAAATCCAAAAATATGAGAGAATTATTTAGGATCGGATTGCGATGGGATCACAGGAAAAAATTCGGAAAAAATCGCTTGGGGGTCATAGGCCCGCGGTGGGGCTGGCAGCACATGCGCCAACGCGCGCGCATAAGAATGGCCAATTTTTGGTCAAATTGTCATTTCAGCCCTCCAAGCCCTTTTTGGTAATTTTTCCAATTCTAGGGTGTTTAGGAACACCTATAAATAGTATTTTTTCCATTAGAAAAATACTAATAGCCTCCAAAGAATTTTATTTGATAATTTTTTATTTTTCTCTCAAGAACGCTCTTATTTGCTAGCACATAGAGAGTGTTCAAGGCATAACCTTTGAGGTTTCATTCTTCCTTTCCGCGTGGATCAATATTAGATACGATCCAAAATTGGATTGTTGTGATTTGCGATAACCTAACAAGAAGGAAATTTGGAGAATTGACACAAGAAATTAAAGGTATAATTTCTAACTATGTTTTTATTGAATTAGTTTTAATGGCGCACATAGAATCCCATGATTTGAGTTTTTATTTTTTTTTATTTCCGCTGCTATTTTATGTATGAGATACATGTTCAAAACCCAACATATACTACTCATACTTCAGCAAAATTTTATCCCCATGTCTCTTCCCAAGATAATATACTATTACTATTAGTTATAGTCACTAATTCTACTATTCTATTTAATCATTTTTCTTATTCTATATATTTCTTTCTCTGAAGGTTGGTGTTGGAATGTCAATGGAAGGTATTGAACAGAACCCTATTGTCTATGATCTCATGTCGCAAATGGCATTTCAACGTACCAATGTTGATGTTAAGGTGATGCAAATTTTTACCTTTTGTTCATAACTTCATTTGATTGCTTTCTGTTTCAATTTGAATCCCATTGAAAATTCAGAATTATGACAAATCACCTAGCCGGTATCTTTTCTTCAATGCTTTGTCTTCTGCAAAAATATCTAAAATTTACTGAAAACAATGTTTGTGTTTTCTAATTGTTTATTAGATTCTGAAAATACAAGTTTGCAGGCTTCTTTCCCTTCTTTCTCTATTTATTTTTAATTCCAGCAAATGTGGGTAATAATGGAAGTCTGTAGGGAAGATCATCCTTCAATTGAAATTGATTATTCCTTTTGCTAGGCTTGGATTGATCTGTATTCAACAAGGCGTTATGGTAAATCAGTTCCTTTTATTAAAGATGCATGGCGCATACTATATCAGACAGTTTATAATTGCACTGATGGTGCCTATGTAAGTGCCTCTGCTTGTTGCTTTATCTTATAAGTAAATTTTGGAGTTATTGTTAGTTATTATGCAGTCATTGCATTTTTTTTCCTTTGATCTCCATGAATATGAATCTAGACTGTGTAAATCCATCTTGTTGCTTTATCTTATAAGTAAATTTTGGAGTTGTTAGTTATTATGCAATCATTGCATTTTTTTTTTTCCTTCTATCTCCATGAATATTGTCACGGGGCCATTACTCTCTCCCTTAAAAGCGCGCTCCTGGAGGCGTGCAGCACCGCCGCCTCAACTGCCCAAGACCACCCCCGGAGCCAGACCACGTGACCATTACCCTCTCCCGCATTAGGTGTGCAGCGTAGTGGTGGACCCGGGTTAGGCTCTGATACCACTTGTCACGTGTACGCTGCACACCCAATGCGGGAGAGGGTAATGGTCCCGTGACAAGTGGTATCAGAGCTTGCCCCAGGTTTGCCCAGAGGTGGGCCCTCCGGTGGGTCACCCGTGACGAGGGCGTCACGGATTGGCCGTGGGAGCTGTTACATCCCACATCGGATGGACCTGGGGGATGTCCTGGGCATATAAGAGAGTGCGCTGCACACCCCTTTGAGCACGCTTTTGGGGGAGAAAGTAATGGCCCCGTGATAACATGCACTTGTAAATCAAATGTTGTACTTCCACTTCTACAGGAAATTAACACCAAACTAATGGAATTGACCAGAATTGGCACCTCTGAACAAAACCATTTTAGCTCAACCACAAATAGCATGATGTAATTACCATAGGAGAGATCTGACAGTCGCTATAACCACAAATATTCGTCACATTAAACTTCAAGGCAATTACTTTGCTTGTTATTATTGTCCTAGCAGCATCACAATCTACAGCAGATAGTTGCTTTTTGTTTTTATCTTCAACCAGGCATTTCTCCAGCCGGGCAAACAATCTAATATGAAGAATTTAGGAGGAGATGAAAATCAAAACAGAAATTAAGATGTTATCAAGGACAAGAAGCCCACCTTATTTATAACATTGAAGCATGATTTTAATGTATAAATATCAATGAGAATCTGAAGTTTATCTGATAAGCCACTCAATAAAAGCAGCTTTTCAACAGCCTAAGGTTCAAACTGAATTATCCAAAATGATCACAGCTCAATTCCGCCTATGGAATTTATTACGCTCCAAGCATTATATACATTGCATTAAAACCAAATGAATGCCTCAACTGCAATGAACACATTCAAGTGAAATCCACCCATCAAACAGAACACGAAATTGCAGCCAAAGCCAAAAATCTCCGTCGAAAAGCTCAATCATACATTATAAGACAACCCAATTAAGTAAGAATATCCAAAACCAAAACTTTCAACAAAGACTAGAACCCATTAGAATTCTCAACAAGTTCTAAACTAATCTCACTTCTCAAAAAATCAGAACGAAACTGATTGCATATAAACAAAAACAAAAAACAGAAAAGTTACCAGAACCAGCCCGCGGATAAGTCAATGAGCTGTCCAATTCCTTACTGTGCGTGGCACAACAATTCCCCATTGGTACTCTTCCTCGATATCTCTAAAGGACCCAGATTGGAAAAAATAAATAAATACCCAACACAGGTTTAATAGAAAGAGAAGGATATGAAACAATGTAGATGTTGAGTTCATTTAGTGATTCTTCTTCTGAGTGAAGCGAGAGAAGAACACAAAAGACAGAAAACGATGAAGTTTCCTTTTCGTTATTTATATTCTTTTGATACTATTTAGGAAACAGAGAGAAAGAGACGGGTTTAGATGGACAACTACATTCCTAATGGAAACAAAACCTCGGATGTTTCAACCGGTACCCATTTAGCGGGAAGCATCAACAACATTATTATTGTGACCATAATACCCCTATGGTATTGTCCCCATCAATCCACGCAATTTTCTGCCAATGACAGACTTAATTTTCCAGTTGTTAGTTGATAAAATTTCATTACCAAATCGGCAGATTCTTATAGCGAAGAAGCTTTTAATGAAGAAATTACTAAGATTATTTCAACAACAGTAACTTTTCTTAAATTTTATCCGAATATTTATAGTTATTTTTTATTTTCAATTATCCACCATCAACAATCGCCTAATAGTTAGGCTCTCAGGAAAAAAAAAATACACTTTTTATTTTTTATCATTTCAAAATTATAGATTTTTTTAAGTATTAGTTTCGAATGTACTTTTATTTATATATTTCATTATTATTATTATGTCATTACTACTTTTATCAATAAATAAACTATCAATTAATTATTATTGTTGATCTCTTAAATTTCTTGAATTTTTTCTTTAAATAACTTTTGAAATTGATTGAATTTTTCATAAATATTAATTTTAGTCTTGTACTAAAAAAGATAAAATAATTATTTTTCAAAATAATAATAAACGGAGAACATTTTTAAAAAATTATTAAATAACTAAATTAATTAATTTTCTTAATATTTGGGATTAAGTTTATCATTGCCTGACAGAGTATATCAATCCATGATGAGTTAAAAGATTTATATGGGCTTTTTGAATGAGTATTTAACAAAGAAGGGGACATATGCCCAAAATTGAATTGTTATATTATATATAACCGCATGAGTTAAAAGATTCATTTGTACATACAATAACATTAAAAAAAGGAGAATTTCTAAGGTGCATCCAGTGTAATTTACAATCGGATGCCTTAAAATCGTTATATTATAAATTTTTAATTTCATCCGTTGATAATAAATGGTTGGGATTAAAAGTTCATGATTTAATGGTCCTAAAGTATCAAGTGTAATTTACATCCAGTGTACCGCAGAAGCTTTCAAAAAAAAATCGTTAACTCTTCTTTTATGCTAAACGGGATTAAACAATTTTATGTTCATTATTCAACAATTGTTGGTTTATTATTAAATAATTGTAAGTTCATTATTTAACAACCGTAGATCTATTACTAAATAATTGTATGTTCATTATTTAATAACTGTAAATTCATTATTTAATAATTCAATTTTACCTGAATTCCCGTAAATCAAACTTTTACAAATCGCATTATCAACTTAAATATATTCATTCATTTATAATCGACAAAAAAAAATTATAAAAAAACAAATCGAATAGAATAAAAAAAAAAAAGAAATCGAATTGAAGAAGAAGAAGTGACTCCTTAACAAATATTAACTTTCAAAAAAGCTAACGTTAAATTAAAAAACAATGTACACCTAGTTCCATGAAATAATTTGCCCCCAGAGTCCAAAGGATTTATATGCTCCCTAGTTCCTAGTTCTCAACTTAAAAAAAAAAAAAAGATTACTCTCTATTCCATATTAACTTTAAGATTAAAAAGTCATTTATTAGTTTTAAATTTTTTAAAAAAATTGAGTTACTTTTGGTTTTAAAAAATTAAAAATTTTGAATTTATTGATTAGTATAAGGACAAAATGAAAAAAAATATTTAATTTTTATTTATAATATAAAAACAAACAATAAATGGAATTTGAGATTTTCTAAAAAACGATAGTTAATATGAAATGGAGTGAATATTAGTTATCAATAAATTTTAATTTAATCACACTGGCCTTAAAAATGGAAGACGTAAAATTTCAAATTTAAATTTTTAATTAGCCACTTATAGGAAGAGAAAAATGAATTAACATCAAAAAGAAATTTTTTGAGACTACTTATGATCCTTGGCATAATTAGGATTAATTTTATTTATGGTCATTAAATTTTATTTTTATTACAGTAAAATTTTAATTTTTTTTCGTCCCAAAAAAGTCATTTTACTATATTTGCATTCACTAAAATTACTTGCGTTAAATTTCCGGTGATACTTCAGTTGTAATATCAGATTTCTGTTTATATATTAGATTTCCAATATTCTATATCTGAAAAGTGGCCAGAAATTATTTTAGTAAAATAAAAATATAGTTAAGTAATTTTTATATATAAAAAAAGTTTTTTGATTTTATTATAATAAAAACAAAATTTAATGATGATAATTAAGATTAGATTAATTTCAAAGAATGAATTTTTACTTTTGTAGTTGAATATGAAGAGATAGAGAGAGTGGAAGACAAAGTCAATGCTGGTTGCAGCTTTTGTGGATGTTTGAGAGTGCACAAGGCAGAAAGACCCATACTCCCCAGTTACGAGAAAGAATGAGAAGAACACAGAACCTAAAAGCCATATATAATACCCATACCATTGCTAAATATATATGCAGAGGAGTACCTCTCTGTACTTTTCTCTACGTTTTCAGATGCCCTTTTTCTTTTTCTGTTTTTTTGTTTTTTTTTTTTTGGGAACTGAGTTCAGTGGGGAGCATTCAGACCTTGCTGCTTTGTGGTTACTATTTATTCATTTATGTTCATATCCCCTGCCCCCGCACCACACAAAACATTCTCAAATTTCAGCCCAAATGACTTTATCATCCAAATACTCACCACACACACACAGATATATATATATCTGATGCAAAGTAATGCAAATTTACTAATTCAAAGATACCGAATTATATTGTTAAGAAATTTCAATATATATAGATGAAGATTTAAATATATATTAGTTTTATATTTCTTTCACATTAAATTAATCAGGCATTAATATATAAATGCAAAATAAAATATTTCTTATATATCTTATATCAAAGTGTTTATTTCTGAGATAAATTTGAATGATAAATCTTTTATTTTGCAAAAAAAAAAAAAAATTGTTATAATGCGAAAAATGGCTCAATTTACAAGTGAAAATTTCAAAAATAATCATGTATTTTCAAAAAATTTACGAATATAATAACTTGAGATTAGAGTTGATGAACCCGCGAATCAAGAAGTCCATATGTCAATTTAGATGTTATGTATTTTGGTAATAGCCATTCTTAGCAAGGGGATGATAAGATAAATAAGTATATATTCCTGCTTAATTAAACTAAGTTCAGAAATAATATTTTTATGTGAAATTCTATTAATTAATAATATTTTTATGTGAAATTCTATAACCAATTTGATTCATAAATAACCTAGTTAAAGTTATAGATTGAGAGTAGATAAATATTTTCCATCTAATTAATTGATATGTGGGACATAAGAGAATTAACTGATTGGGATTATAACTAATAAAAAAAGACCTATATATATGTGATATATACTTCAAATCCACCCATACATAGCGTATATAACCAACTGCAATTATTACTAATTAATCAACAAACCAATATGCCAACATTGTAACTAAGCATTAGTTTTCTCATCTCCTTTAGCCAATCTTTGCATGTTAATATGTCAATTTCTGAGCCAAAGATTAACAAGAAAATAAATTTTAACTACTATTTGCCACGGCCTATGCATACATATATGTAAAGGAATTGAAAATTACAGAAAGTTTCTAAAATAATATTAAATAAAAAGAACGAAATTAATTAAACTGCAGTAATTAATCTAGCCATTTTAGTATGTTAATTAGGTTGGGATCGGAGCCTAGTGCCCAAAGCATTTATATATATATATTTTTTCACTAGAATATTGAACATATAACTCTATAATTTATATGTTGCACAAGAGTTTTCTTGATAAAGTCTCATATCCACATCTAATCCTTAGTAGATTCAATCCATGATGAGTTAGAAATTGGTAAGTTCATATGTCAGCAAAATGGCAGCACTTTTATTATATTCCTTAGCCTGACAAAGCTTGCAAAAAGGATGTTTATAATCATTAAACAAGCACTTGTGATGATAATTTTTCTGAGGAAAATTAATTAAGATTGCATAATTAAGTGAAACTAGAAATTAATTTTTTATTGCATAAGTAAGTTCCTAATTATGGCAGCTTGGGCAGTGTCTGTAGTTGCCAATAGCTCAGATAACCGCTCGCTAAGATCATCGACTTCTCTGTGCAAACTTCTGATATAGTTGCACGTCTCCTGTAAAACCTTGGCAGCTGAAACCTGTTGAACATTTTTTTTTTCAGTAAAGGAGGAAAATTCAGAATTCAGTTGGGGTGATTAAATTGGTTTATTTCTTTCTTTATATGCTTTATTAATAGCTAATCCGATGAAATCAAATCAAATCAAACTTCACGAAAATGCAAGAGAACAAAAAGGACTTGAACAAAACCCGTTTATCAATCAAATTAACATTTACATATCTTAATTTTCTTCATAATCTGTGCTAATGGATGGTAATTTAGATTTAACTCATCCTGAAACTTAATTCACAGTAACAAAATTGCACCTCACTTCATGCTTTCTGAATTTTTCTAACTTTTCTTTTACCCCTTTTTCCTAGTTGGGGTTTCCTTTTGGTGCTTATTAATTGATAAAACAGGGAAAGAATCTTTCAAGAAGATTGAACGAGAAGATGACTCTAACTTCAACAACTATGCTTGAGTTGCTAAAGCCAAAAATTAAGCATTAAAGACCAAAACGAAATCTGTCGATAAGGTATATATTTATAAAGAAAAGATTAACATATATAAAAGGAAGTTTAACAAGCTAACTATAATTTAATTTAGATATATCTATGTATATACCTTGTCGGAACGGCGATTGCAAATCTCAGGGAGAAGCTGTTGCAACTTGGAAACAAGATCAAGGATCTGATCATCAGTGATTCTTGAAGTTGCAGATCGAGATCTTCTGCTAGACATCTCGACTATAATAATAATTATAAACTAAAGAAAGAAAGAAAGAAATAAAGAGCAGGTCAAGAGGAAATAAAGAGAGAAAAAAGGATGGGGAAAAGAGAAAGAGACAAGAAGTTATGGAAGAAGAGATGATGAAGAAGAGAAAAAGAGTGGAGAGAAGAGTTGCATGGGAGAAAGAAGTGGGGAAAGAAGGAGTATTTAAATAGGGTTTTTAAAGAGAGAGAGGGAGTGTGTGAGGGAGAGATTTCTAGAGATACGCCATACTGTCTGTGTTTCTCCAAAACTTATGAGCAAATTCGATCTCAACTACTGCGAATCACTCTCTCTTTGTTAGAGACTAAGTGTGTCTTTGTTTGGTTTCGAGCTACCAAGTGTGTGTGTCAGTCTCTACACAAACAATAATATTGCTCATGTTTGTTTTGCCCCATCACTAATTTAACTCTTTTATTCAATTTTTTTTTTTTTTGTTATTTATTCATTAGGTATTATGTCTCCAACAAAATTAAATATTATCTTTCTCAATTATGATTAAATACATTTATTAAACTTAAATTATATATATATATATATATATATTTGTTTAGTTTGTATATATAGTTTATACTTGTACTTGAGGAAAATTAATAGTAATGTTGGGAAAAATAACAAATAAGTATTTTAAATAAAAAGGTCCAAACTAAGAAAATATATAAGATTTATGTGGTTCAACATTTAATTGTCTATATTCACATAGAGTAATCAATTCTTTACTATATAAAAAAATAAACAATTAAAATACAATACAATTATATCTCCATTGAGTTGATTCAACTTAAACTTACGTATTTCTCTTCTCACATAAAATAAAAGAATAATTATCATCCTAAAACTCGTAAAAGTATTTTCCGAAACTCTTTAATGTTTAATTTTAAGTTGCTCTTATATTTACTTATTTGGCTTTTATCCTCAAGTGTCTTGAATTTTTTATATTTATAGACACCTCAAAATTTTTCACTTAGACTAAAAATATCATTCTAATAAGAATCTTTTTCCAATTAGAAATATGCATTCTTTATTTAAGTGTAACTTGGATTCCACAATTAAAAGTTACAACCTACAAATAAATATTTATTTAAAATTGAGTCTATATAATTAAGTGTATAAAAATTAATATATATACATGAAATAATTTATATAATTAATTTAGGTCACCGTGAATTTGTTGTAAAAAGCAGCAGGAATCAAGGCTACTTGAGAAAAGGGTTAAGTAGTTGACTAGTCAAAGGCTGCAAGCCAACAATGATACCAACGGTCCATGTTCTTGTCCGAAGCAAATGCGCACCATCGCACGTGGTATCTCGGACGTCCAAGCGTTACACCGACCCGGTTCCGCGGTAAATATCTTTTTTTTTTCCTTAATAAATTAAATATAAC
>CATIWF010213016.1:0-62212 GCA_949630135.1 Balakata baccata
TTCTTTTCTAAAGGGTTTTAGGCTATATAAGTGATTTTTCCTTTAGTTTTTGGTGATTTTGGCTTCCTTTGAGTGAAAGAAGGTAGAAAAATGGAGGGGTGAAGAGGGAGCACGAATTTGGGTGGAAAAATTAGGGTTTGGGGCTGATGTTAATGAGGAAAAAGGAGGGTTTTTATACTTTGGTAAATATATCACTTTGGTCCCTCCTTGTTTTTGCCAAATATCCATTTAAAACCTTGGCATTTACTTCTTTCTTATAACTTTTCTCAACTTTATATTTTTTTAATTAAATCACCCACAACAAAAATAAAATCTTTTATAAATATTTAAACCTCAATTTTAGACTCTAATAATACTAATTACGGCAATTAAACATATTAATTATCCGAACCTAAATTTCGGGTATTACACTATGATTCACCATCCCTTCACAAATCCAAATAGCCTAAAGGTTAATTGTCCACCCATAGTCTCTTCTCAACTTCTAGTTCTCGTATTTATGTAAACTTTTCTTCCTTTTAGAAACTTTAATTTTTTTTAACAACACTGACAACATAAGACGAAAATCTCGTATACAAATTCTTTAATAGTCAAAATAATATTTAAAATGCAAAGGAGATAAAAGGAACTGAAATAAAAAGAAAATATGATATGGGGCTCTCAGTTACTACCTAAAGAAAAAGGAAAACACTTGGTAGAGGCCTTGACCCGCATCCCTTGTTAGCTCCTTCTCTTCTAATTTTTCCTTCTTTTCAATCTACCATGCAAGATCATCATCCTCCTTTCTCCTTTAGATAAAGCTAATGTTTCAATTTTTCTCCATCAAAGCTAGGTCTTGGCCATGGAGACTCTAGCTTTGATCCTTTTCACTTGTAAATTGGAGAATAACCCTTAGGTTGCTAAGGTTTAAAGTATGATTAAAAGAAATTGTAGGGATTTAGAGTTAAAGAAAATGATTTGCTTTAGGAAGAAGAAAATTTATGATTGGATAGAAAGAAAGAAAAAGAGAACAAGAGAGAAAATGAGAAACTAGAGAGAGATGAAATGGTTGGAGAAGGAAAAAGAAGTGGAATTAAAAGAATTGTTAAAATCAATTAAATATTGCTATATAGTATGATGGTCGGCAAGAGAGTTCTAGAAGAGCGGTTTGTTTTTTTGTCTTCCTTATATTGTTTTCTTTAAAAATAGAGAATGACATAATGATGATAAGAATATGTCAATCAATTTTAGCAAAATTTTGAATTTTTTTTACCCAACTATATACGGTTCACCTCTTTTTTTTATTATTATTTTATGTTAGTTTGTAGAGAGATAGTCCCACTTGAATAAAAATCTTGTCTCAGAATAATGGTGATCAAAATATTCATTTAATCCTTCTTTCTTTGAAGATGTTGTAATTTTATCCACTAAAATTTTTAATTATTTAAATTTAATATATATTTAAAGTTTAATTATAATTAATTATTTATTTATTTATTATCAAGGAATAATTTATTCTATGTACTAGTGTTATCAGTATCCGTATAAGATTTATTGACGTGTATTTAAGATCCATTTTTATTACTCATCTATAGTCCGAATTTGGACTTTAATCATATCGCTTGTATTTTGGTTGTAGACACGTCCAGCCCCCGACCTGTCCGATGGTTTTGGTCGGAGTGTAAACTAGCAGACGTGACAACCTAAAGCTCCCCATTTTTTTTAGGCATTTGAGTGATGTCCCATATGATATTGCAATTTTTCTTTTCTAAAGATCCACCCCAAAAGAAGTTCTTAAATAGAGAATTATTGTAAGTAGCCACAAATTTTGGCAGCTTTAAAAGAGATAGGTAATACATTAGGACGCGTTTAAGCGATGCCTTGATAAAGGTGAGTCTACTACTAAAAGATAAAAATTTTGATTTCCAGGATGCGAGCTTCTTCTTAGCTTTTAACATAATTGGCTCCCATATAGATTCACATTCGGATTAACATCGATAAGAATACCCAAGTAAGTAAAAAGGAGAGAATTACATTTACAATGGATAAGATTAGTTGCTTATTTGACCTAGACTTCAGCCACTTTTAAACCAATTATAACACTATTTTCAAAGTTGATATGCATGCCTAATACTGGAGAGAATCACTTTCAAAGCCGTTTCACAGTGATCGTATTTGCCAAGTTAGCATTACATAATAACATAGTATGATCTATGTATTGTAAGTGAGAAATCTTTTAAGAGTCTGGTGCATAGGGAATACCAGAAAAAATTCCAGCTGAAGAAGCTAATTTAAGCATTACTGAGAGACTTTCAGTTGCTATGACAAAAAAGGAGAGGGAATAATAGGTCTACTTGACGTAGACCTTTTTACAACTTCATTTCCTTAGTCGGGCTACCATTTACACGAAAGGAGATTTTAGCAGAGGAGATGTACTCATATATCTAAGATCACCATCTAGAGCCATAATTCATTTGGCACATAATGGAATCAAGATAATCCCAATTAAAACTATCAAAAGCTTTATGAAAATCAAGCTTAAAGAGGATACTACCGGATCCCTACTTTTTAAGATAATGGATGATTTCATTAGTGATAAGAGCATTATTTAGAATATTCCACCTAGATAGGAAAGCACTTTGTTGCACATCAACATATAACATTGCGTAATCGGTTAGCCAGAATTTTGGATATAATTTTGTATAAACACCCGATGAAGCTAATAGGATGGAAATCAAAAACCTTTATTGCCGCTTCAATCTTTGGAATAAGAGTGGCAAAAGATGAAGACAACTTACCAAAGGAAAAAAAAAGTTGTCCATTAGATCCACAATGTCAAAACAGATAAAATCCTATGTAGCTTTAATAAAAAAGAAATTAAAATCGTTAAGCCCAGGAGCTTTCCTGCCATCGCAAGACCAAATAATAGACTTGATCTCATCAAAAGTACAAGGCAATTCTAAAAGCGCAAAACTATCAACAAACAACTTTTTGAATTCAGATGACATAATAAAGCGTTTAGTAAAAGATACTTCCCTGAATAATAATATGTAATAATCCAAAATACCATGCTATATATCATCAGGATAAGTAAGATCACCATAAGGCATACTGATGAGGTCAATAAAGTTTCTTTTACTTCTATCGGAAGCAACCAGATGGAAGTACTTTGTATTTTTATCCCATACTTTACACTATAAAGCTCTAGATTTTTTTACGCTAAAGAGATTTTTTTTGGCACATTTTAGACCAAAGATCTCTCCATACTAGGCTATGTTTATGCAGTAGCATAGGCCGATTATCAAACGAAGAAGAAGAAGGAGATTTCAATTTCAAATCCACTTTATTAGGCTCAGATTCAAGCCTTTCAATATATCAATCTAGATTACCAAATATATCATGGTTCCTTTAGACAAAACAATATTTTAGCATCTTCAATTTTTGAGGAATAGTAGGGCCTTTATCATTATTAACAGAGAAACCCTGCCACTAGGATTTGACCATACTGATAAAACCCTTCTCATATAGCCAACACTCTAGGAATTAGAGAGGTTTAAGCCCTCAGTTGGAATCATTAGTAGTCATCAGAATAGGGCAGTGATATGAAAGTCTTCATAAGGGTCCATTGTTTAGTTGTAGGGAATGAAAGAACCCAAGTTGAATTGACAAGGGAGCGATCTACTCTACTATACCCGATTGAATTTCCTTAAGTAAATAATTTCCCAATCAATGACAGATCAATGAGTTGCTAATTGTGCACAAAAGATTGAAAATCCCCAGAAGGTAGAGACATATTAAAAGTAGTAGAGCTTCTATCTTCATCTAGAAGAGTGACATCAAAATCTCCTGTAATTATAGTAGGCAAGTCATATTGCAACATAAGGGACTCCAATTCTAACCAGAAAGGCCATCACTTAAGGGTGAACAAGGAGCATAAATAGAAATAATAAGGTATCTTATCTTTTTGAACTAAAAAACTCTATTAGTAGTAATCAACGACTACTTTTATAAATATTATCAACTAACAGAAGCGAAAGGTCCCAAACCACGATAACTCTACCAAAAGCACTAACAAAAGGGATAAAATCCCACCCATTATCACCCTTTCCCCAAATATGTCTAACAGTTTTGTCATTGGCATTAGAAAGTTTTGACTCTTGCAATATAAGAAAATCCATAGTTTTGTTTTTCACATTTTTTAAAACCATTTTCCTTTTCATAACACATCCTAGACCTTTAAAATTCCAACTCAAAAAATTCGTCATAAACAATCATTATATAAAGAAAAGGATAAGAGCATAAAAGGATTACACCTACTTATGAAAAGCCTCCTAACGCCGAATTTCCTCAATGTCTTGCCTCTTAATATAATCTAAGATATCCTTCCAATTATTTCTACCAGTCATACCGACCTATGAGCCAATAGCTAGAGTTTCGATAGCTTCATCAGCTATGGATGCCTCAATAGAATTAGAAGGAAGTAGAGAAAGATTCCTCTTATGCTTGTTTGCTATACCACTATCAGTAATAGATATACCATCAGTTCTAGAAGTTGAGAGTTCTAGGTCTAAAATAGGAACTCAAGTTGTGTGCTTATATGGCCTGATAGGACCTTTCCTCTTTTTATTCCTTTTTTTTATTAAGACTGAAGACCCACATATTTTTTTTTTTGTTTTTGCAGAAGATAAATATTTATAATTCTTTTATTTTTCCTTTTCAACTTCAATTTTGAAATATCTATAGCATTAGAAGATAATCCATTTTAGGCATTGGTATTTTGGAATCCATTTCAAGATGTTGTTGCAAACCATGGGGAGGAATAAAGAGTGGAATTAATGATTCAGTACAAGAGAGGATGGGTGAAGGAATTAGTGGCTTATGGGAAGAGGAGTATTTACTTATGGATGGTATACAGTTACTGGGATATGAAGGTGTTGAAACAAGGAAGAAGAAAGATGAGAGGTAGGTGAGGTACTATTGCTGAGCGAGCTAGATATGGGTTGGGCATGGACTGAAGAGGGAAATGACATTTCTTAGACAATGTTGGGATAAAGGATGTTTGGGAAAAGGCTAGTCTAGGTAAAGATTGGGATAGACCTTGCAACACCCAAGAAATTGGCTTAATTTCATAAAAGATGAGTAGGGTAGAATTGCAATCGCGATTCAAGGATCACGCTCGTGATATTGACTTGGATAATAGCTCTATATAAATATAACTCCATTTCATCTTTTTCACTCTTTTAGAACCCTAGCCATCCCCATACACCATAAAACACCTAGAGAATTTCCTCTCTCATTTACCATTACTTCTCCTTTGATTAAACGCAAGAAATACATCATTGAGATTAGTTTTAATAAGATTGAAACAAGGGTTTTGGGGTTTTTATGCAAGAACCAGAGTTTCTTGTTGAATAGCTTGCATACTAGTTCAGTAAGTATTTTGACCTCTTACCACTCTTGGTTGGGGTTTTATTGATTATTACCATTTTATAGTTAAGGTTTCAGTATCGCTATGATTTTTAAGTTAGAATAGTATATGATGGACTTGTTGTAACCTGTAGTACATGTTATTTATGCTATGAAACAATACAGAAGGTGGAAACAACCACCTAAATAAGGGGGAGTGGTAGAGAAAGGGTTTTCGACTCTATAGTTAAAGGTTTGTATATTTAATCATATTTATTCACTTTCTGGTTGTATGTTTGATATTGTATGAATATTATGGGTTCCATATTGCTATGATATGCCATATTTATTGATTTGATACATTGAAAGATGATTATATGTGTTAAAGGCATAAACTATTCATATTTGTCTTATTAATTCGAAAGGAGCATGGATGCAAATTATGGCATGTTAAAATGATATTTTGTACTGTATATATGTTCTATGGTGTTTCTGCATTAGTGTTTGTGGATTTTGAATTGAAGGATTTGGAGTTTGGCTTGTAAAAATGTGAATTTCAAAATACTGATATTGCTGCTTTCGCAATCGTGAAAGGAGTTTTGCGCTTGCGAAATGCTTGAAGCAGCCATGGCACGCCACAGCACACCGCAACATATTGCAGCATGCCACAACATATGAAGGCACACCCGTGACATACCTAACACACTTGTGCAGGGTAATGGACATGATGCTAATGAGATATATGTCCTATATGCTATGATATAACATGATAAACATGAATATTACATACGATGACATATGGATGACTCTATATGAGTTGAATATTATTGATTATTATGAAAATGGTGTTTAATGAAATGATATGCTATCTCATTCATATTTGATATGTTATATCTTGACATTCTTATATGATTCATATGATATGATCTATTCGAATAAATGAAAAGTGGAAAAGGTTGTAATTCCTTTACTCGTACTAGGATTGACTTTAGGATATATGACATATCATTAAGGATAATTACGGTACTGTAGATTCTATTCATACGTTTATATTCAGGCAAAGGACCCAAGCTTCGAGAGCGCCCTTGACCCGTCTTTACTAGCATATATTATTTTATTAGTTAAGTTAGCACAAGCTTTGAAAGTGCACGTGACTTGATCACAGTTACCAATAGTTATAATTAGGTGAATAGAGGCCCAAGCTCTAAGAGTGCTCATATTCACAACCTATATCTTATAGTTTGAGCATTAAGTAATTGGGCAATAATCTAAATAAATGGAATAAGTAATGGTGTGTAGTTATGATATGAATACAAGAAAAGACTTCCATTTACCAGATATGCTATTATCCTTACTTAAAGGATTGTTTGGCATGCTCACATGAACATGATTGATATGAATTGGAAATCATGAACATGTATTACACCATGATTTGTATGATATGATGTATTTGATATACACGAAAGAATTTATATGATTATATGTACCACTAAGCTTTCGATAGCTTAGCGTGTGAGTTTTTCTATACACAGTCTGGAGCTATAAAGAAAGTTGACTTTGAGAAGTCTGAGCTAGTTAGAGTATCTCAGACTCAAATTCAACTTTTATTTTTCATACATTTCTTTATATGCTCATGCATTAGGATAGTTGGATGTTATGATACGTTTTTGGACATACATATTTATTATTATTATCAGATTATGAAATGTTGTAATAGTTTGAGCGTGTGTTAACCCTAGATTGAGATTTTTCAGTTACAGTTAATATGCATGGATGCGTGATTCAGTTAAACGATTATATGTGTTAAATATGGATGGTTATGATATGATAAAGTTATAGGATATGTTATTGCTTAAGGATTAATAATTGGATACTAGATTAGTAAGTTAACAGTTGATAATTGCGTAGCACTCCCTCGTATATCGGGTTTTGTATGCTATATGGGAGGGCGTTACAGGCCTGGCGAAGAGATATCAGCAGGGGTAAAAATGTCCGTAGGCGTGGTTTTGCTGAGGCTGGAAGAGACTAATTTGGTGGGCTTGAGGCAAGATGAGGGATCTGGGCCAGAAAGGAATTCGGTTGGCTTGGGTCTGCAAGGAAATGCAGAAATCGGCTTGGTGGGCTTGAGGTTGAGCAAGGGAGCTGAAAGAAGATTGCTGGGCTTCAAAATTAAAGGGGAATTATCCAGGCCCGAACCCACATGATGAGGTAAAGAAAGAGATTCTTTAAGATGACCTAAGCTTTTGTTAGATTTTGAAACTAAAGGACCCACATCATGAGGAGATAAAAGGCTGCCTGTTATAGGAGGTGGCTGATGTTTGCAATAGTGGGCAAATATTCTTCTCAGCCCAAAAGTGGGCCAACCAGGGGACGAGGTTATTGATAAAAAGGTTAGCAATCGGTGGGGTAGACGGTTTTGGTGGGGAAGGAGAAGATTAAGGTTGGGGGTGGTGAGGATGAGGAAGAGAGGAGTTCATGGCCGAAGTCACATAGAAGTGTATTTGTTGTTTGTTCATTAGTCAATTCATTGGTTAATTTGTTCTGATCAATGTTATTAATAAACATTAATTATAGATTAATAAAATGATCCTACTACGCATTCAATTATAGGTTAAAATATTGTTACTTAATTAATTTTTTTTTCCAGTAAATTGTTCTTTTTTGGAAAAAAAAGTAAACGGTTCTTATTCTAAGACAATTTTAGGTTAAATTGCAGTTTTCAGTTTTTCTCTTTAACTAGATCAAAACATCAATTATCATACACCAATGTGTGATAAATTTATTGTTTTGTGATTATACTGTCAAATTCGATCATATGTATGTACAACGCACCAAATCATCCAATTTATTAGGCCAATATTCTCAGTATTAATAATTGCTTTGGATTGGCTTTAACTTGTCTTTATAATTTAACTTTAATTTGTAATCAATTTATCTTTTTTTTTAGAAAATTACTATTTGCCCTTATAATTTGATATAATATATTTGTAAAATTCGATCATATGTATGTACAACGCAGCAAATCATCCAATTTATTAGACCAATATTCTCAGTATTAATAATTGCTTTGGATTGGCTTTCACTTGTCTTTATAATTTAACTTTAATTTGTAATCAATTTATCTTTTTTTTGGAAAATTACTATTTGCCCTTATAATTTGACATAACATATTAGTACTTCCCTAAATTTTGAGAAATATACAATTTGCACTCTCTAATTTGACATAATACACTAGTATCTTCATAAGGTTTGAATATAATACTATTTATTCTTTTGAAGTTTTGACATATTGTATTAGTACCTTCCTGCAAGTTTGATTTACTGGACTAATATCCTCCCTGAGCAAAAAATTATATTCTTTTTTATTAGCGTATTATATTATTTTCAAATCTCAAGGGTAAGTGTATTATATCAAATTATATGAAGCAAATCATATATTTTTCAAGGGTATTACTATATTATGTTAAATTACATAAGGTAAATAATAATTTTTTTTTTTTTTTTTATAAATTTAAATTGTAACCGATTTATCTCTTAGAATGAAATGTAATAAATTATTATAATAAGAGGAAGGCTAGCGATACTTCATTTTCTAACATTCATCTATTAATTGGTTGATAAGGAGAGAGAATAAGAAAAAAGAAAAATGAAGAATTATTTTTAAAAATTTATCTCTCCTCATCAACTAATTAGGTGAGTGTTGAAAAGTGTTAAAAAATGGAAAGTATATTAACATTTCTCATTATAATAATTAGGAATTTAAACCATAATATTTTTCTTTTTATTATCCATTCAAACTCCAATGTTTTATTTTATTTTCAAGCAAGTCTTTTTTTTTTTTTTTTGATTTGTGATGGGATTTGAATCTACTTTAAGTCCTTAGATGAATCTACTACCAAACTATTGTTAGAAGCAATTTTAGATTGAAAAGAGCTCTAGATATCGGTCAAAAATAGAAATTTCAAAAAATTTTAGTTTGACTAAAATATGTAATCACATTTTGTATGATATCCAAACACACTTTGCATTTTAATATTAAGTATTTATCCATAACTTTTGTAAATTATATTTTGCAACCGTTATGGATAAAATTCATTTACCAAAATCAGCTCATGATTTTTATAACAAAATGGAAAAACAAAATGTTAAAACAAACCTTTTAGAATTGCGTTAACCAAATGTGCGAACCAAACAAAAAGACCAAAGCTTTAATTGTTTTTTATAAAATTTCTTTGCTGGTTCAAAATATATGGTCACCAAAATGTTTCGTTTTTGCAAATCTATAGGCTACTAATACTTATATAGTCAAAGAACACATTTTGCTTAATATTTGAACAAAATGTATATAACTAGTACATACACTTTGAGCAAATAAAAAAGAACAAGAGAGGAGGAAGAAAACAATTTTTCTTTTTAACAAAACAAAATAACAACTTCTTGTTATAAATCTTTTGTATCCAAAATTAATAGAAGAAATAAAAACAATTTTGTTTTCCTATTTTGGAATCAAGAATACTTCTTTCTTGAATATGGAATGATGAATGAACAAGAAGAAGACACTCTTCTTACTATTCTAGAGAAAATTCAAAAACAAGGAGAGAACTCCCTTTTGGTTTATATATGCATCCCAAATTTGCACAATTTTTTACCAACTTGCATATATGTACGCATTGATTGGTGCAAGAGGAGGTGACACTTGTTTCTTCCTACACAAAATGAACATTTCTCTCCTTCATGCATGATCCACTTAGATGACAACTCATTCTTTTTCTTGTCATGAATTGGTTAAATATTACATCGAGATTCTCCACTCATTGACTTTCCTAATGTACATTCTACTACTCTTCCATTAACTATGATAATTACTTTAATATACCACTATGATTAATTTAATTAACAACTTAATTAAATTACTTTAGGATAATTTTAATTAACACTTTAATTAAAATTATATAGGAGAAATAATTAAAATTAATCAATATTAATTTTAACTCAAATAATATAAGTGATTATTTTTAATTTAATTCTCACATCATAAATATCAATTGGCCAAATTATTTAATTTGGATATGACTTATAAAGTCAATAATTTTATCGAAATGAAAATATAATATTAACATTTTAATATTTTATCGGACATCATTTCTGAATTCCTCATATACTCGGACATATTCAGTATCCTTTCGAAATTTTCTTTTTAATTACTGATAAAATCTCGAATATTAATTTAACCTCTATAACATAATATTAAATCATCTCGTTATGATCTCAATATTGATTAGGGTCACAACATGTCAAACTCTATTGGTTAATATATTAGTGCTTAGTAATTTGCATTCTAATTAAAATAAGACTTACCATTATTAGTCTAACTAATAATATCGATCTCATATCGAATAAGTCATATTTCTCCTAGTTATGAATTTATTTTATCAGAACCAAAATACCAACTCTATTAGAATCTTGCCCTAGTGCTCTAGAGTAATGAGTCCTATTACTTGTAATCTCATCTCATTACATGTCTAACTGTGATGACTACAAGTTGGATTACCAAGAGTGGATAGCCTGGTATTAGATAAGAGCACCTCTACGGTCATCCATAAAAGGACAATTTTGACATTTCAAGTCAAAAGACTTAAAGTCATAAAAGATTCATATATTATAATCAAGATAATAACTGTTGAAATCAAGCATTAACTATACAATTATTATCAGGCGTTATTGTTCGGTAATCTTAACTCTTTAAGAACCCATATGTTTATCCAAATATCATTATATCATGGAGAATAAAATTCTTACTCAGAATAAACCATGTGATAACCTAGAGGTTCAATGAATACTCAATTCACTGTCCTTTTTTAGTCATGAACATTTTTATTATTATCAATAACTTGATAATATATTCTCTGTAGATAATCAAATGGCCTTATATTTACTATAAATGCCCTCGAATTGGTAATACCTTCACCGATGAATTTCTATAACGGCCTCCTGCCTTTTCTCATTGATCTTAGAAATGTTACCAACTAGAGATCCGAAATGTTATTAAAACCTCGTTTTCATCTTCGATAAATGATATTATATATGGAAAGTTTATAACCTAAATTAGAGAAAGAGAGAAATTTAGAAACTCATGGTTTTGAGAATATTTGAGAAGGATTTTATTGCTTATCCAAGCTTGCTTACAAACTGAGAAAGGATCTCCTTATATAGGAGATTTACAATACTATTGTTAAGCTTATCTTGATAGTTCACACACCAATAATTCTAACAATACACAAAAAGCCGAAAGAAGATAAGGTTTACAACTCATCATAGCACTACATAAAAGTAAAAATGACAACCAAAATGAGAACCACATTGACATACAATATCCTTCTTAATAAAGCAAAGATGCCTTAGTCCTTTCCAACTATTGGTTCATGACTTGGTGATAAATTCATGTATTCTCCACTATCGTCTGAATTATAACATGTGGATGAGGGTCCAGCTTAAGTGTGATATTTTGAAAGTTGTCCACTATGAGTAGATGGTCCAGCAAAGGTATTATGATAGGAAGACTTTATAGCCAAATGAGCTTGTTTTTCATTCTCTAATTGGAGCCTGTGTTCTGTTGGAATTTCTTCTTATAAGGCATCCTTATCATAGCGAAGCTATAATTACTTAGCAATATAAGCGTTCTTGGTCGCTGCAATCATCTGGAATTCCTTAACTTCAATTGGGTGCTTGTCACAATTGCTCCATAGTGAGTAGGGAAAAGTCTTATATATTTCAAACAAAGAATAATATTCATACAATTTAAGGAAGATAATAGTATGAACCTCTTTTGCTTGAATATCAATACTCCAATTGTCATGGAGAATCTTAAAGAAGGTTTACTGTTATACTCCCAAGGGTTTAAACTAACTTAAGAATTTTCTAAAATTTTTTAGTAAAGATTGTCCTGCTAAAGAGTTATTCCACTTTAAATGAGAGAATTCAAAAGACATACCATAGCATGTGCAAACTTTCATCAGGAAAAGGACCATCAATTAGTAGCTTGAAAACTTCCATAAATGGAAATTTTGGATTGAACACTTTTGGTTGGATGAATGTTTTTCCATGTTGTCTGATGACTGAGCACTAGGCAAAAACCATTTTTTTAGTCTATTGTTCTTGAGTCATCATCTTGATTAATGACCATCCTGAGGGATACTTGTGGTCAATTGTTGGATTAGCCATAAAGATCAATGGGATGGTTTGAATTGAAGTAACCAGGTGAAGAAGTTTTTGTTTTTTTAAAGGCTTGGATAAGAAGTCTGAGATCAAGTTCTGGTCTCCTTTTATATGCTAAACTGTGAAGGAGAATTTTGAGGACCATTCATTCCATTAAAGTAATTGAGAATATGTGACCTGTTTTCCTTTAAATTCAATGATTTTTGGAAAAGATGAGCAGTCCATTAGGACAAGAAAATTGTGTCATATTAGATGAAATTCAAACTTTTTGATACCATTCTTGACTGCTAAGATTTTTTTGAAAGTTGAATGATTACGGCATTCATAATCCTTGAATCTACCACTTGCATAGGTATAGATCCATCTAATTCCATCTTTTTCTTCTAAAAGAATTACTCCCCAATACTTATCACTTGCTTCTGTCTGGAGAATTCTTTTTCCAGTTGTCAGTATATACAGGGGAGAAAGATTTGAATAGATCTCTTTGATTCTTTTAACAACCTGTGTGTGTACATCTGTATATGGTGGAGATTTCTTTTTCAAAAGCTGTTGCAGAGGAGAGGCCCATTTTGTAAATTGTGGAATAAAATCTCTAGCATAATTAGCCACTCCAAGAAACTACCGAACTTGTTTTACTGATAAGTCCGTGTCAGGGAACTTTAATAATTTATATCCAATGTGTGAACAAAGCTGATAAGTCCCGTCTTTGAAAGTCATGCTTAAGAAGTCTATTTCTTGTCGGCCAATTTGCATATTCTTTTTAGAAAGCATTATTCCATATGTGCATGTGATTTCTACAAACTTTTGTAAAGGTTGATGGTGCTCCATGTCATCTTTTGAAAAGTGGAGAATATCATCAATATAGATCAAAGCGGAGGACAATATAGACTCATAGGTACGTGTCATAGCCTTTTGAAAAAGAGAAGGGGCCACCTTAAGGCCGAAAGGCATGACTGTCCATTGGTAATGATAATTTGGGATGCAAAAAGCCATCTTGTATCTTTCTTCCTTATGAATTCCAAATTGCCAAAATCAAGATTTGAGATCAAAATTTTGAGAAGATCCTTGCATCCTCAAGGAAAGTAAACAAGGAAGATATCTTTGGCAATAAGAATTTATAATCCTTCAAAAAATTATTTAAAAGCTTATAATCAATCACAAGCCTCTTCTTTCCATGAACTTGTTCAGACCTTTTGTTGATATAGAATGCTTGACATGCCCAATCAGACTTAGTTGGCTCAATTAATCCTTATTGTAACAATTGAGAGTACTCATGGATTGCTAGGGCTTGATCTTCTAGATTCATTCCAGGATGAGTAGCTTTTGTAAGATTAATATCTTTATTTTGCTTGAAGGGTAAGGAAATGAAAAATTCTAGTTTGTTCTATAATGGGTTTGAACATTTTTGAACAAAGCTTATATGACTTTTGGCACAGTTAGTATAAATAATTTGGGCCTTAAGATCATCAAAATGGGCAATCAAAGATACTGTTAACAAATTTGGCATAGTTGTATAAGGGAGAAACCATTTTTTTGATCTTACACCTTGACTTCTAATGGACAAGTAGGAAAACTAGCTGATGACATCAAACTCAATTAATATATCCTTATTGGGCAGGGCTGAGTCTAAAACTTTAGTCCAGACTGAACAGTTAGGTAAGATTTGGATTTTAATGGGCTTTTTGGTTATGAGTTTTATAGAGAAATAATCTCCATCAACAACTTTAAAAAGTTTCGTATGAGCTCTCCATAAGTGGTATAGAAAGAGTTTTGGGTTGGCTATTATCCTATCACCTTGACTTCTAATGGACAAGTAGGAAAACTGGCTAATGACATCAAACTCAATTAATATATTCTTATTGGGCAAGGCTGAGCCTAAAACTTTAGTCTAGACT
The DNA here is from genome assembly GCA_949630135.1 of Balakata baccata. Classification (NCBI taxonomy): domain Eukaryota; kingdom Viridiplantae; phylum Streptophyta; class Magnoliopsida; order Malpighiales; family Euphorbiaceae; genus Balakata; species Balakata baccata. The sequence goes on from CATIWF010213016.1 coordinate 14,496, forward strand.
GAACAGTTAGGTAAGATTTGGATTTTAATGGGATTTTTGGTTTTTTATAAAGAAATAATCTCTATCAGCAACTTTAAAAAGTTCAGTATGAGCTCTCCATAAGTGGTATATAAAGAGTTTTGGGTTAGCTATTATCCTATAAGCACCAGTGTCTATGAAAGTAACAACTTTTATGAGCTTTTATATTTTCTAGTGAAAAGTTGGACAATATGAGATGTTTTTTAGAGATTTGGGAAATATATTATGGCTGGGCTGTTGGATCAAAAGGAGTTATTTGAAAACTCTTGTTAAAACCATTAGGGTTTGATTCACAATCTTCATTACCGATCCCAATAAAGGAATCGGGGGAATGTTCATCTTCCTCTGAAAATAAAGATTCGACATTTGCTCGCTCTATATCATTATCATATTGATCTTGAATTTGTTTTATCAACTAAACAACTTGCTTTAGCCTATTCGAACATTTTTATTGCAAAGTGTCTTTTTTTTTTCCGCAGGGATAACAACGATTTGTCTTTTCAAATCTTCTTTGTTTCTTCCTAAAGAACTTGGATTTCCTTTTCCTTTTAGGCCATGAAAAGGATTGTTTATATCTCTTAAAATGCTTTTTCTTTTTGCAATGCTTACAATCACAATCCTTATGACTTGCACATTGTATTTGAAGATCTGGGCAACTACAAATAGAATTAAGATTTTTCTTGTTTGTCTAATGTAGTGCTTCTTTAACTTGCTTTCTTACTACACATAATTCTTCAAGGACCATTAGCATTTTTGATAGATTTGGAATAAGAATAAGTCTTTTAGACTAATATTCTATTTTCTAAAATACCTGAGTGTTGCCTCACTAAGCTCTTCTGGAACTAAGGAAACAAATTGTTGCTTTAAATTGACATCTCTAGCCCCTAACTAGTAATATCGAGAGCAAATTCTCAGATAATGATTGTCCATATCTTTCCTTCGTAAGGAATAACATTTTAATTGAAAGAACTTCATACAAATTGTCTCAGTATGATTTACAGAGCTTCCAACAAACTCATTTTCAATATGCCAAATAGCATTAACAAGATAATTGAGCTAATGGAACTACAATTTATTATATTCAAGAGTTCATAACTACTATTCCTTTAAACTTGCAACAAATTTGGTAGTAAATTCTTGAAGAACTTTAGAAACAAAGAGTCTAACCTGACTCCTATTTTCCATATAAGCTAACATTTCCAATAGTCTATTCCATCGCTAGTGATGAGGAACATCATCCATAGAAAACCAAAGACCATTGGTAGTTTTATCTTTAGCTTCCTTTGGTGTTGATCGATTCTCACCAGTCATTTCTTCTTCAGATGGTTCTGTATATTATGGCGCTATTGGGTCAGTAGTAGAAGAATGAGCTGTAGATAATGTTGGTATTGAAAAAACCGTCAATTCAGTAGTATCAGCTGATAAAGCAATGATATCAGTAGAGTATTCCGAAAATTGAACAGAACTAGATTCTAAAGCATAATCTAAATTTTCTTGCATGTCATTAGAGGTGGTATTGGTTGTCTGGATAGTTTGGAGAAAAGATGTGATAAGGTTCCGATGAGAAGATTTTTGAATCATATATCGATATGGATTTTGGGAATCTTAAAAAAAATGACTTGAGGGTTGTGTTTCAAGTTCTTTTCTAGGTCTTTGAGTGCATGGGGAGGTAGTTGATAGAGTGGATATGGTAATAGGCAGAGTAGATATGGTAACAGGCGGTCTCTTTTTTGGCAATTTAGGTTTACTGGTCTGGGCTCGGAGCATTTTCTGAAAATTTTCATATTGAAGGAGGATTAGATCTATTTTTGGTTGGAGAAGGGTAAGAGCAATAGTTGTTTTCGACAAGGGTAAAGTGTTGGTAGAGATAAAAAGGTTAAATAGAGTTTTGACATGAAAATCTCTTTCCACTTGAGAAAGTTGTTGCTTCAACTTCATAATCTTATCTTGTTTCTACTGAAAAATGGAACTAGAGATTTGATTTTGAATCATCTACATCAACTCAATGTGGAGATTCATGATCTGTCTTTAAAGTTTGAACATGAATTCTTATTGGAAATTATACTGGCTCCTCATAGTTGATTCTACCAAATTAACTTTATTTGAAATAGTTTCAACCTTAGTTTCAATGCTGTGTAAAGCATAATTTTGAGCTAAGGCATTTTTAGTCTACCAGTTAAGAACATATTCTCCCACTGTGATTTCTTTGAGTCTTCCCTATGCATCAGGACTAGGGGGACGAACATAAGGAGTTCACTTAATTTGTTTTACTGGATCCATCATACATTCCTGTAGAGAAGGAAAGTCTTCTTCAAATTGCTGAAATATGCAAGCTGGAGGAACAAGAGTTTGAACAGGAGAAGTCATAATAGGTTTTGGAACTCATTTAGACTTATGTTTCTTGATCCATTGTAAACTTTTTTTTTATTATAAATTAGAAGTGGTCGAGCAGGAGAGGGAGGCTCCGGAGCTAATGATGATGGCTTTGAAGGGTCATCCCAATCAGGTTTTGTTGGTGATGTCATTTTTAATCTGAAAGATTCTGGCTCGGAATAATTGACATTAAAGTCAAATTTTCTAGACGGTTGACCAAACAAGCTGATATATGGATCATCATCATCATAACTTCGCCTTAACATGTTTTCATATTTCCCTTTCTTTTTCTTTTTTCTCCTGGATGGGGAATCTTCTTCATCACTATCATAAATTGCATCTTGTAAACAATATTCACAGCAACAATCAACATTTAACACCTTGTGATTTCCTTGAAACATAGAATAAATAAGTTTGCCTATGGAATTAAAACCTGTAACACGCAATCCTTCTTCATGTCCAAATGGTTGGATCCTTAATTGTGTAGAGAAGATTGAAAAGGAGCTGGTGCTAGGATCGCTTGTTTTAACAAACTTTGTCTCAACTATTTCTTTCGCCTTTTTGTGAAAATAAGATTATAGATGTTGAATCGGTTGAGAAGTACTATGAATCTTTTCATAATTTGTCATTCAAGTGTCAGACAACAGTTTTACCAATTCATATCTGGAAATTGCTTTAGGAACATGTACACAGGTAGGAACATGTTAGGTGGCCGCCACGATGAACAAGGCTTCATTTGAGACATGATTTGAAAGATCCAGAGCATGATTTTGAACCCCGTAAATCAGCTGATAATGAAGAGTTGCAGCTGTAACAGACATGACTTGAGGTATTCCAATAATTTGGACTTGAACCTTTAGTGCAGAAAATACATGATGATCTTTAAAAGACAAGTTGAAATTTAGATAAAACATGAACAACACAGTTTCAGTATTAAGAGATGTTTCTATAATACCAATAATAACATGTTGATTCTATAAATATCTTGGTAACTTTTTAGAAGAAGAGTCAACGTGTCACACAACCAATGACCTAATATAGTGTTTTAATGGTAAGCACCACATCAACTTATTATTTTGTCCTTCAATTTGACAATGTATGGATGAAAAAAAAAAGTATATTTCTAGATATCAAATTATGGTATTTATGTGGCTACATTGAGTTTGGTCGGTAAATTTTGGCTCTTCGGATCAGATTTTTCTTCTATTGCCTCTTCTTCATAGTTCATAGTGTATCCAAACATTACCTTGCAGAAGTTCACCGACCAATGGATCTAACCATGCCAGGATCATCACTTGCATATTTGAAACTCACTAGAAATTAAAATCTTCTTTTATTATTAATAGAAAAAAACTTATTTTTTTTTCTTTTAATGAAAGGTTAGTGGTTGTTTGGCTGGAATAAAACCACCAATATGAAAAGTGAATTAATTTTTTTGGCTGCCCTTCATAAGATTATAGGAGTTTAATTGACCAAAATTAATTCACATATACAATAAGAATACAAGTGTTATTTTTTTGATGAAAAGGGAGGGGAAAATCCAGAAACAACACCAGAAAAACTAGGTAGGGGCTCATTTGTATCTTTTTTCCTTCATTTTTTGTTACATTAGTGTCCACTATTATTAATACATAAAAATGAACTCATCCCGATTAAGAGGGTCGAAATGAGTTGATACAAAACTTTTTTAATTTAACTTCAGATTTCAAATTCGAGTTCTGAATATGCAAAACTACATTAAAATTTTTGAAAAAATGTTTTCCCAAATTCTTACTAGATATCTTAATTTAACTTCAGATTTCAAATTCGAATTTTAAATATGCAAAACTACATTATAATTTTTGAAAAAATGCTTTGCCGATTTCTTACTGGATATCAAATTATAATTAAAAATGAATGCATGGCTTTGGAGGAATATTTCTAGATAGTGTTGTGGCATCGCAATACTTATCGAATCTCTTTCATTTGCTTCTGATGACAATACATGGCTTCACCCAAATGCAAGAAATATTTAATTTCTTGTGCTTTAAATACCAACCATTCAATTTATAGAATATTTTGATATACCACATTGTAAAATCATGTGAAAATTAGTATGAAATATATTTTTGTAATTAGTGATAGAATCGTGACTTCTAAATTAAGAAGTACAATAAGTTAGAAGCCTAAGTTAGGAGCAAAAAGTCAAAAACCTAAGTTATGAAGTGCAAAAATAAACTTCTGATGTCCTTTATAGGTACAAATTTAAAAAAAAAATACTATAAATTTACATATTATTATATATATTTTAAAAAAATTAAAAAGGTGAAAGTATTCACATTCAAGTAAATATAGCTCCACCACTATTTGTAACCGAGTTTCAACAGCAGTAAAATTCTGCTTCCTTTTAACGAACAAAAACAATATATTAACATACATCTCTTCTTATTACATAAAGCTATTGTTTTATTTATAGTTTGATTTACTTCCATTTTGCTGCATAAAATTTTACAGAATAATACGAAAACTACGAATTGGCACTGTTTTTGTATCAGCATTAAATTGTAATTTTTTTTTTATTTAAATAAATAAATTTTTAAAATTTTATTAATTTATTAATTTCAGCAAAATTCTGCTGACATGGTATGAAATTCTGGTGAGATTAAAAAAATTGTGCTGATTAGGAAGTTGAGTCATCTTAAAAATTTTAAAATGCTGTCATTTTTTTCACTAAAATTTTAAAAATCAAATCTTTCCAGCAAAACTCTACTTACAGTAAAAAGTTTATTTCTCCTTACTCTGCTGACTAGACAACTCCTAAGCACGACATGTTAATGTATTATTTTTCAAATTTAAAAAGAGATTTATGTTTTAAAATTTTAGAAAAAATAAAAACAATGACGTTTTAAAATTTCTAAGTTGAGTCAGCTTTCTAGTCCGCACAACCTTTTTAATCATACCGGAATTTTATATTATATCAGCAGAATTTCATCAAAATTTATAAATTGATAAAATTTTAAAAATTTATATATTTAAATAAAAAATCGAAAGTATAATTTAATTTTAATACAATGTACAATTATCATGCTACTAAACTATGCAATAACTTAATTGTAGGCGTTTATCTATTTGATTTTGATTGAAACCGAACCAAAATTTTAATGGGTCGGTTCAATTTTATTTGGTTTTTTTAGTTTCAATTATCCACAGGGTAATTACATTTATAGTTACTAAATTTTACATTATTTGCATTTAAATCACATTTTTTGTTTTGTAAATTAAAATCATTGAACTTTATAAATTGTTGTAGAAAAATCATCGTCAAATAATTTTGACTAGTTGTCAGCCGAAAAACTCATTTTTTATAAGTTTATTGGATTATAATGGTATCACAATTTTACGGTTAGTTACTTATAGTCATATCTTTTGACGAATTGTAGAACAATTATTGCCGATAATGGTATCACAATACTACCATTAATTACCTCCGACCACATTTTTTTTGTAACTAGTCAAAAAATGTAGTTATAAGTAATTAATCGTAGAATTATGATATTATTATAACTCAATAAACTCATAAAAAATGAATTTTCTGGCTAATAACTTGTAAAAATTGGTTGACGATGACTTTTTTGTAATAATTTATAAAGCTCATTGATTTTAGTGTTACAAAATAAAAAATTATAATTTAAGTGCAAATAATACAAAGTTCAGTGACCATAAATATAATTAATCCAATTATCCACCATTTTGATTTTGTACCATACATATCCGTTAAAGGGATAAAACATTTCTATATTTTAAAGGTGTTTCAATATAGAATTCGAATTTGAACTTCTGATTAAGAAAAAATGGATCTTTAAGTCATTTACAATCCAAAACATCATTACACTAAAATAGTATAACTGAAGTAAATTTACCCCAAACCCATAATACATTTTTTATATAAAAAAGAATATTCTTTGTATATTCTTCCAACCCATTAATCTAAAAAATAAATTTTAAGTTTTTTCTCCAACCCATTAATCTTAAAAAGATAAAATTTAGGTTTTTTGGCCATGTGCCTCCGCTTTTTTAAAAATAAAAAATAAATATATATATTTCAACTTCTCACACAAAAAAAAAAAAAAACAATAGAATGGCATGGTCAAATATGATATTTTACTGTGGCTAATGCCATTTTTAGTATGTAAAATGGCGCCGATTAAAGATGATCCGCATAATGCCATATTTATCTCTTCTTTAAATTCATTTCATTTTAGAATGGATTGGAGATGATCATATCATTCCATCTCATCTATCAAGAAGTTAAGCTTAACATGATAAAAAAAGTTGACAACACATGGCAGAATCCAATTGATGAATCACAAAAAAATGGACCACGTGTCCAAGATAAAGTGGGACAAAAAATCTTTGTACCCACGCATCAGTTTTCTTATGCCAAAAGACCTCCAGTTCCTCGGATCAATACACCCAACATATTCTTCAAACTGTAAAAATGAGTGAAAAATTTGAGGCATTAATTTGGTATGGAAAGGGTCCACTTTCCTTGCCAGTATCAAACACTACAATGGCATAATTCCATAGCATTAGTTATTCGCCACAAAGAGAGAGGGAAATAACCTATACGTGGCTGACCCACTAGCACTAGCTCCTCATTTTTTTCTGGTATCGAATATTAGTTCAACTTGTTAGGTAGGACTTTAAGAAGGACAAATTACGTCCATAAAAATATTTAAAATAATTGTATGTCCAAAATTTAAATTTGAAATTTATAGTGAATATGAAAAAATTTAATGTCAATTTATTCATATCCTTTTGGATAGCCCTTTATTCTTTTTTTCAATATAAATTCCACCACCACACCTCTACTCCATCCACGCTGAATTAGCCCAAGTTGCAAAAAAAGAAAAATAAATTCTCTCAGTTTGATTTATGGCTCAGCAATCCTTTCCATTATTAGCGTAAGTGAGATTTTCCAAAGGGTAGCCATGCTAGAGGGCAAAGCAGTTATTGGTGAGACTGATGTGCTTCAGACCATGCAACAAGATGCTCTTCATCTTGCAGCTAAAGCCCTTGATTTCTTTGATGTCACTGAGGCTACTTTGATTGCTCGTTTTATTAAAAAGGTAAATCTATGTCTACATATTTCGTAATTAAGGTTTTTGTGTATATATATATGTCGAAATTAATTCTATAGCAAGCTTTTGGAATAATTAATTGAAATGCTGAATTGTTATGGCTAAAGTATTGAAATGGATTGGATTTGGTGCAGGAATTCGATAGGACATATGGACCAGGATGGCAATGCATTGTAGGAACAAATTTTGGGTCATTTGTGACACATTGCTGCGGATGTTTTATCTATTTCCAGGTTGGAAGCCTCTCAATTTTGCTGTTTAGGGGCTCTGCTGTTCCTGAACCTGACCCAGCTCAATTTATAGCCTTAGAGGCCTTTGAATCAATTCAAGCCTAGTCTTAATTTCCTACATTATTGATTCTTGTAGTTGTATTTCTTTTCCTAGTCTAGAACTAGAAAAATGAAAAGAAAAAAGAAAGAAAGAAATCCATCATTCCAATCAGTAGTGTTTCTTCCTTCATTATTCAGTCACAGCTGAAAACAATCACATGGAGCTAATCATCACAAGACCCGCTTTGATATATTTGAATCAAAATTTTCTGATCAATTTTCTACAGGCATCCTCATTTTTCCTTGTCTTAGTATTGGGTATTGGGAATTGGAAAGTATAAATGCAATATATTATCAATGGTCCTACATTCACCAGTTATCAACAATTTTTTTTTAAATAAATATTTATCCGAACTTGTTGAAGATAATTCCTTAAGTTAAAAAGAAAAAATGAAACAACAAATCAAAAATTGAAGGGGCAAGAAAAAGCAAATATGGATGCAAGATACCAGATTTTTCATAAGGATAAATGACGAGTGAAAATTGGGGCGCCAATAATTAGCAATTAACATTTTCCTGAAATAAATGAGCTTTAACTTTTAGCCAGTAGACAAAAAGGAAATGTCTCGATGAAACATCATGGCTTCTGATTCTGAACCACAAAATTTGATGTTCAGTCATGCAGTACAATTAGGCGTAACATATGAGTAGGAGGTTAAGGTGGGTATGGATCGAATATAAATAGATGTAATTGTTGGTAGGTATGGATAGAATATAAAGAGATGTAATTGTTTACAATTCATTAATTTATTTATAATCCATTTAATTTATTATATAGGTATCGATACTCATTTAACCATAACTTACTATAATTCATTTAATACATAAAAATAATATATCTAAAATTTATCCGGAACTTAGATTTTATTTTATCAATTTGAAACTCTAAACAGAAGAATTTTGACGTAAAATTTAATTCACAGACTTATCTTAACATGCCTTACGTCCTGGTGTGTTCGGTTTACAATTCAATTGTTGGACCAAAAATCATAAATTTACAATTTTGTCCTTTTTATCTGTCTCACTTGATAACTTAGTGTCACAAGTCCGTATATTAATTATTTACGTTATTTGAGTCCATAATTAAACTCTAATCGTATTGGTACTGTTTTGATAACAATATTCTCAATTTTCTGTTGTTTTAACTTATTTAATTTCTATTTGTGTGCTTCAATCGGTGTCCCAAATAAATAGATTTGATAGTTTAAATGTGTAATTATTTTTTTAACAAAATTTATATTGAAAATTTTAAAAATTAATTTTTAAACAGTAAAAATAATAATTTTTTCTAGTAAAAACAGTAATAAATATTTATTAACTAAAAAATCATATAATTTATTTTTATTAATAAAAATTTAGAAAAAAATAATATTGAAAATTTTTATGTGAATGTATCAAAAAATGATTAATATGTTAAGTACTTTTTCTAAAAACTTTCTAAGAAATTTAATAAAAATTTGGTATAAAAAAAGTAAAAGAAAATAAAGTTTTTTTTAATTTATATATAGATTTAAATAGGTATTCATATCCAATCCTAATCCACCTATATATTAGTAGATTAAAATGAGTTGAAGTCATTTATGACTTATTTATATTTGAAATATAGGAAATTTCACAATTTATCATCTTTTATCTCTTCTTTTCACAATTACCGATAGTTCTTTTAGTTTCAATCTTACCCAAACTAATTTCTTTGTATCATCTATTTCTACCTCTTCAAACTTGTGATCCACAAAACTACTAAACACCCTCTCAACATATATAATCTGTCCATTTCCCCAACTTTTCAAATTTGCTTTTTTCTGTGCTTGTATTGCTCTTCTCCATACTACAAATTACTTCCTTCTTTTTTTATCTCTCTTGTTTTGGGTTTATTTTGGTACTGTCTGGCTAGCATGGTGGCATTGGTTGGTCTTGACGAGATGCATACTTTACTCTAAATTTTTCCAACCTTTCTTATTCTTTTTTTAATCTCATTGCATTTAAACATTTCATTTTTTAGCTTGATCAATGTGGAGGTAATGGTTTGGTACAGAGTGTTTGGTTGTTGATTGTTGTTCTCCGAGATGCGATTATATCATTCTGGAATAAACAATGACTATTAATAAATACATAATCATTTTAAGTCTGTTCTTCATTTTAATTTTTATTGTCAGGATACTTAATTAGAATTCTTCAAATTGGGATGCTTCAAAAGAGAATCTGTGTTCATAGCTAGTCTTCGAATTTGAGATTGATGGTTTAGGGAAAAACTCATTATAGATTATTTATTCGTTTCTTTCATTAATTTTAGTGAGAACACTAAAACTATTTTTGTTTTCATTGTTTATTTTTTCCTTTGGACTTCTTCTTCTTCTTCTTAATTAATTCTTGTTTCTAGTATGAGCATTCCTTTAGTATAGATTTAATCATTTCCTTTGGTCTTCGGTTACCTTTTCTTCTTCATTCTTTTCTCTCTTTTATCATTTGCCTATAAACTCTGTGTGTGTGTGCGCATGTTGATGCTTTCCCATGCAAGGGTATTTTGCAAGAAATAACTTTGGTGTGTCTTTGGAAGGCTAAACCTACCTCTCTCTTAATTGTTCTTTTTTTTTTTTGTTGAAAATTGCTAAGATATACCCAAGTTATCCCCAATGTATACTCGAGGTATTCTCTTGGAATTCCTAAAGGTATACCGAAGTATTCCCAAAGTATCCTCAAGATATACCCAAGGTATACTAGACTTCATAGCCTTTGTTCACAACTATTTTAGGCCAAGGTATCCATAAGATATACCCAAGGCATGCTCAAGGTATACTGAACTTTATAGCCTTTGTTCACAACTGTTTTAGGCCCAACGTATCCCCAAGATATATCAGACAATTGTTTTAAGCCTAAGGTATCTCCAAGATATGCCCAAAGTATACTGGACTTAATAGCCTTTGTTCACATAACTATTTTAGATTTAAGGTATTCCCAAGGTATACTAGGGATTATCTTATGTTCTGCTAAGTATTTTAGGCCAAAGATATATCCGAGATATACCCAAGATATACATGAGGTGCTGGCGTAATTGTAGAAAATATTTTTCGGTAAAATTGAAAAAAACTTTGATGGAAGGTAAAATTATAATTATTTCTCATTTTTTTTGTATTTATGAAAAATTTCTTTTGAACTACTCATTTATGATCCATACCCTATTTTAAATGGGTTGATGTGGGTGGATTAATGGGTATGGTTTGGAATTGCCACCCCTAAGTATAATACAATCAACAAAAAGTGCTTCGGAAATGTACATATTTTTGTATACCAAACATAATAATTTTGTCCACTCAAATTTTAACAAATTACAACTCGAAATAGAAATAAGTTTTTGAAAAATATCAGTGCATCCATGTCATCTAAGATAATGTCAATTCATTTAACACTGCATGAATTTTAAATGATATGATACAATACACCACATATATATTTTTGGGTAAATTACTAATACACCCTTAAGATTTGATTGAATACACTAGCTAGTCTATTCATTTTTGGAAATACATTACAAAATCTCTCAGGTTTCGTTAAATATACTAGTTAGTCTCTTCAATTACTTTTGACTATAATATTATGTTAGTCAACTAAATAATACTAAAAGTACCCGTATTTATTTTTTGATAAATTTGACATTTTGTTAATTTAAAAAAAACAATATAAAAAAAAGAGAAATTTGACATTTTGGTATCAAGTTGATAACATCAAAATTTTTTTGATTTTTTTTTTGTATTTTTTAAGATAAAAAGGACAAATTTGACATTTTGTTGAATGGAAAAAAGTAATGGAAAGACTATAGAGTGTATTAAACCAAACTTAAGAGACTTCATAATATATTTTCAAAAATAGAGAGACCAACTAGTATATTCAACCAAACTTTAGGGGGTTATAGTAATTTACCCTATAATTTTTCTATGTTTGAAATGTTTTTATGTAAATTCTCTAGGATATAGTTTAATGGACTTTTATAAGAGTTTAGAATTTTTGTCAACTACTAACAACTATAACTATAGAGCAACAAGTGCATTTAAGTTCCAGTCTTCCTAATTGTTATCTCAAACGACATGACGTGCACTTTTAGTTTTTCAAAAATTTGTTTCAATCTATCCAAATTAAAACATCAAGAAGGTGTAGAGGATATTTGGCACTGGGAGATATCTCATAACTAGGTGTCATGTCTCTTTACTTCTTTTCTTTCCATTATATAATTAGTATCTATGATGAATTTTCTGAGCTGGAATGTCAGAGGTTTAAGGTGTATTATGAAAAGGAAAATGGTTTCAAAAATTGTGAAAAACAAAGCTGTGAGTTTTCTTATGTTGCAAAAGTCGAAACTCACTGATATCAAAGACATGCCTGTTAGATAGATTTGGGAAAAGGGTGATATTGGATGGCATTTTGTCCCTTCTTTAGGTGCTTCTAATGGTATTATTGTGATGGGACCTCTCTTTCCTGTCAATTGATAATATTTATAAGGTTAGTCGATGGATCACTGACGGAGGAGTTCTTTAGCTACATAAGATAAAATGCCTGGTTATTTCTATCTATGCTCCTTGTTCATCATCTGAGCAACATCTTCTTTGGTTAGAATTGGAGTCCATATTGTTGTAGTATGATCTGCCTGTTATGATTGCAGGAGATTTTAATGTCACTCTTCTTGATGAGTATAGAAGCTCTATTACTTTGAATTTGTCTCCACCTTTTGAAGATTTTCAATCTTTTGTGCACAATTCATAGCTCATTGACCTGCCACTGATTGTAAAAAGCTTTACTTCAAGCATAATAGAGTTGATCATTTCTTTGTCAACTTTGCTTGGACTCTTTCTTTTCCAAACAATAAACAATGGGCTCTTGGGAAGGCTCTTTCAGACCACTGCCCTATTATGATGACTACTAGTGATTTCAATTAGATACCCTTTAGATTTTTGGATTGTTGGTTGCAAGAGAATGATTTTATCAATATGATCAAATCCTAGTAGGAGGGTTTCTCTATGAACTACGATAGAGGCTATATTATTCCTTAGAAACTGAAGATGTTAAAATCTTATCTTGTCTAATGGAATAGTGACATTTTTGGCAATCTAGACCGATTTATTGAGATGCTTGAATTTGAGCTTGATATGGTTGACTTGGAAATGGGAACTCCACCTTCTTCGGATAATCGACCTATGCTTTTATATTTGGCATAAAAAATCTAGAGTTTTTTGGTGCAAAGTAGGAGACAAAAATACCAAGTACTTTCATTTGGCTACTTCTAATAGAGGTAGGCAAAATTTTATTGGCCTTATTTCTACTGCTGATGGTGATCTTACTTCTCCTGATGATATAGGAATGGTATTCTAGATTACTACAAATTGTTCTTTAAGGAAATATCTTTTACCAAACCCTCCCTTATGTCATTTGAATTCAAGAAGTTGTTAGTCGATAGCTCTGCACTGCTGGAATTACCTTTTTAGTTTTGATAAGATTATGATGGTTTTAATTTCTCTCTTTTTTAAAGATGCTTGGGATTTTAATTGCTTTGATTATTGTGGAGTTGGTTGATCACTTCTTCTCTACCTGTAAGCTACCTAGTGGAATTTCTTCATCTTTTTTCACTCTTATTCCAAAGACTAAAAGGGAACAAAGGTTTCTGATTTTCACCCTATTAGGCTCATTGGGAGCTTATAAAAAAATCATATCCAAAATTTTGGCTAATCGACTATGCAATTTTATAGATGAAATGGTTGATGTGCAGTAAAATGCTTTCCTATCTAGAAGATATATCCTGGACAATGTTCTAATCACCAACGAGGACATTCATTATCTTAAAAAGTTTAGTTTTATTGGTATGCTTTTCAAACTTGATTTTCATAAAGATTTTAACAGTATCAATTAGGATTATCTTTATTCCATTCTAAAATAAATGAACTCTGGCTTTCGATGGAGAGCTTGGATAAATAAGTGCAGCTCTTCTGCCAAAATCTCTTTTCTTATTAATGGTAGCCATATTGAGGAAATCAAGTTGCAAAAAGGTTTATGTCAAGGAGTCCTCTATCCCCTCTCTTTTTTGTTATAGCAGCTGAAGGTCTCTTACTGATGCGTAAATTAGCTTCTTCAATTGGGATATTTACTGGTGTTCCTTATGTGCTTAATTCTCAAAAGATTTCTTATTTACAATATGAAGATGATACTCTGTTATTCTACAATGCTAACTTGGCATTTCTGATCAATGTGAAGCATATCCTAAAATGCTTCTTTCTAGTATCGAGCTTACATCTCAACTTAGAGTGCTGTAATTGGTTTGAATGTGGTTGAACTTTAGGTCAGAGAAGTAACTAATCTTCTTCACTGTAAAAGTATTTCTCTTTCTTTTACTTACTTAGGTATCCTTATAGCTGTAAATCTTAAACATAAGTCGACATGGGAGTCGATTATCACAAAAGTTAAGAAGAAGCTTTCATCTTAGAAATCAAAATCCTTATCTTTTGGCGGAAGACTCACCTTGATCAAGGCATTGCTTAATAGCCTCCCTAAATACTATTTGTCTCTTTTCAAGTTGCTAAAAACTGTAGCTACCTAGATTAACTCTCTATTTAGAAACTTCTGGGGTGGATTCTTAGGAAAAAAGAAATTGTGCAATATCATATGGGATATCATTCAAATGCCTAAAAAAAAAAGAGAGGTTTAGGTGTTGGTTCATTGCTTTATAAGAATAAAGCCTTTCTCTTCAAATGGCTTTGGCGTATCTATAAGGAACAAAAGGAGAATAGTCTCTAGGTCAGGGTTATTACAGAGAAGCATTAAATTGATCTAGTTTTAATATCTCTCTTCTGCAATAATCTCTTTTAGTTAATTTTCTCTTATGGAAAGATATTTGGGAGAAGTAATCTTTTCCTCCCTTCAGTAATAGCATTAAGGTTCTACTGATAATATGGATAGCTGCAAATTTTAGCTTGACATATAGTTCTTTGAAATTCCTCTCTTTGAACGTTTTCCAAGGCTGTTTATTATTTCTCTTAAGCAAAATGCCTTTATTAAAGATGATAATTTGGGACGATTTCAAATGGGAGTGAGTTCTCAAATGGAATAGGCAGTTTCAACCTTAAGAGATAGAATAATTTGATCTTTTGCTTAATCTTATTTTGGGTATCCACATTTCACCCTACAATCGGGACAAATTGCTCTCGTCTCACTGCCCTAATGGAATCTATTCTGTTAAATCAGCTATTGCTTCAATGTAATCTTTTCCTCTTATGCCTCCTATATCTAATGTGGCTAGGATTTGGAAATCACTTGTTCCACCTAAGGTAGAGATTTTTTCTTGGCTAGCAATCCTCAACCGAACACTAAAGGTTCTTTATGTGCAAAAGGTATTATCCTAGCCAATAATAATCTATGACCCTTATGTGCAAATGTTATGGAATCATTAATCATCTGATGGTTTTATATCCCCATGTTAGCACTTTATGGTACAAATTATATGTATGATGGGGCCATTATGTAATCTTTGAGTGATATTTTGAACTAGTGGGAATTTTTGGTTGTGGGTCCTTTTTAAAAAAAATATTTGGTCTATTATTTTCCGTGCTACTCTTTAATCTATTTAGAGGGAGCACAATGAGGATGTTTTTACTAGAATAGCCTTAAAATCTAAAAAACTATTTTTTATTACTAGTTTTAGATCTGAGGCATGGTTGCGAGCTACTGGTGATGAGGGTGTTCTTCAGAATCGGGATCTTCTTTTAGGAGTGGATGCCATTAAACCTCATCACCCTCGAACCAAAGCTAGATCTCCTACATCTGGGCAGTGTATTCCTCCTCCAAACTTTGTTAAATGGACCAGGGATGGTTCTGCTCTTGGTAAACCCGGTCCTATAGGGGCATGTAGAGTTCTTCGGGACTAAATGGTTAATGTTTTGTGTTTATTTTCTATTCCTTGTGGTATAATGGATTCCAATGGTACTAAAGGAGTAGCAATTCGATATGTTTTTTAGATTATAGCAAACATGAGCCTTCCTTTTTTTTTGAATATTATTTCAAATCTGACTTAGCAAATGCTATTGCTTGGCTATTTAAAAAGAATTGTCCAACTCTATGGGCATTACACAAGGAATTTTATCTCATTGATATATATAAGAAGAGGATTGGTTCAATTTCTTTTGTTCACATAAGAAGAGAAAATGTTAGAAAGATGGTGCACCAAGAAGGGGGGATGAATTGAAAATTTTTAGCTTAATAGTTTTCTTTAATGTAAGATGAAAAGTAAAAGAACAAAAGAAGATTGCACAAAAGGATTTATAGCCAACCACTACTATCTCAACTTAAGATACAAAAGAGTTTTCCTAGCCCACTCATAATTAAGTGTTTTCTCAAGGCTAATACCAAACTCAAATCCCTTGTGTTTAGTAGCTCACACAATATCCAATTCTTTTGTGTTATACACAAGCTTGCACATAATTCAACTAAGAGTTTTTCTTACTAGGTTTACTCTTACAACTTATACCCAAATGTTCAAGGTTCGCACTTCAGCATTTCTTACAAAGTAGTTGGGATATTAATTTGCAATAGTTTGGCACACTTAAAAATATTGCTATTTTGTTCTAAGGCCTTTTGGAGGTACATTTATAATGTTTTCCTTCTAGTTAGTCATTACAAATATGTGCCAACACTATAACATTCTAAAGACAAATCAGTAAATGAAGTATGATAGAGTGAAATCGCAAGCACGTTTTCCCTTCCACGATCGGGATTCTTCATATATCCATTAGAGCTTTACATGTGGCAGCTTCTGATTTGTTCTTTTGTATAACTAGTCGATTTTGCTTTCACGAGTGCGATGTAGATTTCCTAATCGCTAATCAATGCTTTGTGAGCCATCTACCAATAGTGAAACCGGTTATGAACTAGACTGTAACTCAGTCCTTTTCTCCATCGAATTTTACCCGAATGCAAATCTTTTCTCGATTAGGAACTTTGAAAGTTCATATAGCATTATCATGTCTAGGGACATGTGGCATATATTGATTGAAGCTCCTTACAACTTTCTTAATGATTTGAATTTCGCTCTTGCAAAATTCCCATGCACGAGCACACTTTTTTTTTAGGTAGACAACAAGACCCTTTTACTCTTCTCTATCTGAAAAAATGATGCAATGTGGTGAGTTGTGACTCAGTGAGAATAACTATCAAAAGCTTTCTAAAGTACCAAGCAACTCACATTAATAAATTACAATTATACATAATATATAATTTATATCTTTTTTCCTTCTTAATATCATAAAGATATACAAAAACAAGCATATAATTTTTGCTCTTTTACTTATGCTTGTGCTTTGTTCCTTTTCATTTTGTTGTGACTAGGCCAAACAGACACAACCCCCAGTTTCCATGTAAACATTTGTCATGTGAACATTTGCATTTGTAAGCCAGCTTGATTGTTTGCACATTTGATGGATGGGGAAAAATAAAGTGTCCTTGTACGAGATCTAAGTGTTAAAATCGTCAGTTTCTGGATGTTAAGATAGTGCATTATCATCTTTTGAGAAATGGATTCAAATCTAGTTATTATGTCTAGAACAGACAAGGGGAGACAAATATATATGTAGTTGGGCAACATGGTATGGATTCAGCTGGTCCTTCTAATCCATTAAATGTTATTATACAATGGTTATGGATGTTGTTGGTCAAATCTTAAATCATGATTATGAGTATGAGGAGAATCCTAACCTAGCGATGAAATAGTTTTATTATATGCTTAATGCTGCTAATTATCCGCTGTGGCCAGGGTGTGAAAATCAATCTCAGTTATTACATGTTGCTAGAATGTTGAATATCATGGTTGAGCATCATTTATTTGAGCGTGCATGTGATGCAATTGCTCAACTGATGAAATACTCGATGCTAAAAGACAATTGTGTTGCTAAAACCTTTTATGAAACGAAGTATATGGTTTGGGGTTTAGGTTTACCAGTTGCGAAGATGTGTTATTATTCTAATGGATGCATAATTTATTAGGGGAAGATATGAACATGACTATATGCAAATTATGTAACCATCCATGTTTTAAGGGAAGTTCCGGAACTGATGGAAGCAATATGAAAACTAATAAAACTTTGAAGAAAGTGTATTACTTCTCGTTGAAGGATCGACTGCTAAGATTATATACATCTAACGCCACTACTTATAATATGAGGTGGCATGCAGAACATGCAGTTAAGGATGATGTAATGAAACATCCTTATGATTCAATCGCTTAGAAACATTTTAATAATGTTCACCCTGATTTTGTTATGGAAATAAGAAATGTGCATCTAGGTTTATGCACAGATGGTTTTCAACCTAGTTTAGATAACAGTACTCATGCAGGCCAGTCATTGTGACAATGTATAATTTACCTCCATGGCTGTGTATGAAGGATACATCTATGTTCTTAACAACGCTTTTTCTTGGACCTCGAAATCCTAAGGACAAATTATATATTTACTTGCAGCCTCTTATAAATGAATTGAAACTATTATGGGAATAACGAGTTGAGGCATATGATATTTTCAGGAATCAAAATTTTTAGATGCGAACAGCATTGATATGGACTATCGGTGACTTCCCGACTTAAGCAATGTTATCTGGATGGTCAACAATAGGACATTTTGCTTGTCCTTGTCATATGGAGGACTCAAATTCCTTCAGACAAAATAAGAGTGGTAAGCAATCTTGGTTTGACAATCATAAGAAGTTCTTGGAAATTGATCATCCTTTTAGACGTAACAAGAATGTATTTTTGAAAAATAGAATTGTAATAGACATTGCACCTCCATTTAGATTTGGTTCAGAGATTTTAAGCATAATTGATCATCTTGGATTGAAAAAGATAGCAGAGTCAATGCTGATGAGATTAATGCACAAACCGCTCAACCATATGGTTAGAGGAAACACAGTATATTCTAGGATTTTCCTTATTATAGATCTAATTTGATTCAACACAACCTTGATGTTATGCACATTGAGAAGAATGTGTTCGATAACTTATTCGATACAATGTTGAATATCCCAATCAAAACAAAAGACACTCTTAAATCCAGACAATAGCTCACGCATATTATCGGAGGTCGGAACTTGATAAGTTGGATTCAACCGGTAAATACCCTAAGGCTTGCTACACGATGGACAATAGATTTAAGAAGGTGTTATTAGAATGGGATATCAAAACTTTTCCCTGATGGATAAGTGTCTAATATGAGTAGGTGTGTCGATAAACATAAATTGAGCATTTATGGCATGAAAAGTCACAACTGTCATTTTTTCATGTAGAGGTTGATCCCTATAGCATCTTATGTGCGGTAACCGCTTTGTGATATCACATCTTATGTGTGGTAACCGCTTTGTGGTCTCAAACAATCGTGCCAAAAAAAAAATGCCAAATTGAGTGACCATAAGTCACTGCAAGAATTTAACAATTTAGCTATGGACAAATCCGTCGCTGAAAGTTACCAAATCTGTGGCTAATACGATTTAGAGATGGATAGCATCCTTTGTTGAAATGCTCCTCCCAAAAACAATAGTAAGGGAGCACAATATGCTGCAAAAAAAAAAAACTATGGGTTAGCTACAAATCAGTTACTTGCCAAATATAGGCATTCAAATCTCTCGCTTAATTCGACGATAGAAATAGCGATGTATACGTCTGTTATTAAACTGTCGCTAATTCTGTTGCTAATTTCAATACATATAAATGTGACAGAATTAACTGTCACTAATGTCAAATTAATTGTTTCTTAATTTTATTTTATATTTTAAATAAAAATTTACTTTTAAAAAATTGAAATAGAAATATAATATAATAAATAAAAACTGAAATCCAACTCCATAATACATATAAAGTATTATTCAAGTATATTTTAGTATATAAATTAGAACATATAAAGAAAAAAATATAAAAAAAATACTAATTGCGCTCCTTATGTTGTTATTGCTGTTTTGCTGTATCAAAAGAAGATGTGCCTTAACTCATAAACTTTGTAAGAACCTCCCTGATGAGTTGTTAGACCTCTGTGGGGAAACCAGAGTTAGCCTCCTCCTACTCGTAGTGGCAAACCATCCTCTCCTCCTCTACTTTAGAAAGCTTTTGATGATTATTCTCACTAAGTCGTAACTCACCAAATTGCATCATTTTCAGGTAGAAAAGAGTGGTTAACTCATTTTGGAGGTGCATATCATATAGGAGATATAGATCACAGGTCACCGACCAAGCCTCACTAATCTCTCTCCTTGCATTGCACATATGCATAAGAACATGACATCTATATACTGAGTTGTATATCTGCATATGTTTAAATGTAGTGAATCTGCAGTGATACTGTGATATGATTCAAAAAAAAAAAATTACCCTTCACTATAAATAAGATTCTGTCTTATTCTTATGCAATACAGGATAACATAATACAAGTATAAGTGATATCTATAGGTATAAGGTATTACATTTTAGTTTGGTATCAGAGTAGGAATATGTTCTTTGGAAACATGCATAACCATTAGAACATGATAAGATGTGCTTCATTCACATGAGGCATCTCATCATCCACATAGAGACCAGCCTGTACTAGGAATTAGGGCTCCAGTATATGCATCCTAATCATCATATGCAGAGATACCCTATGAGAACCCTGAGCAGGAAATATATAGGCTAGAAAATTAAATGGAAAAATATTATGACGAGCTAAGGAAACAGGGTGCAGTTGATTTTTATGGCACCACTGACCTAGTAGAGGCTGAAACTTGGCTCAAAAGAACACAGATAGTATTAAATACGATGAAATGTACTACAGATAAAAAATTTAACTATGTAGTATCTTTGCTTTAGGGTAATGCATATGAATGGCAGGAGACAGCTCCTAGTAGTGATGTATAACCCCCTATTCTTACCTGAGATGATTTTGTCAGGGAATATCAAAATAATTATATGCCAGATATGTATAAAGATGAGAAAAGAAGAGAGTTCCTGAATTTAAATTAAGGAAACATGACTGTGGTAGAGTATGAGGTACAATTTAATAAGCTCTCCTATTATGCCACTTTTATGGTCTCTACTGAAAGAGACAAATGCATAAATTTTGAAGAAGGCCTCAGATATGAAATTAGAAATAGAATAACAAGTACTAATCTTGATAGCTACACTAGACTTAGAGCTGCATCAATTAGGGTGGAAAGATTAATAAAAGAAGCTATAGAATAATAATTTAAAAAGGCTATGAGAGAATTTCCTGCAGAGTCTAATAGGAGACATGGAAAGAAGGGTAGATTTTAACCATTATAGTTTGGTAATAGGGGTACATACTTAGGCTCTAGAGGTCGTGCTACAACTTCATTTTATTCTGGCAGAGGACAAAGTCAATATATGGAGTAGAGGCTTACTTGTATTCACTGTGGGAGACAACATACATATGAATGCAGAATGCTCACAAGAGCATGTTATTTCTATGGGTCATTAGATCACATGTATAGAGATTGTCCATAGAGAGCTAGACTGGCAGAGGTAGAGGGATATCAGAGGCCACAGTGGAGGTATCCAAGGCCTAGAGTCCACCCCAAAAGCTAGCTGTTGGGGGGAGAGACCTCAGACTCTTATAAGCACACGGCTCCGATGTGGGATTCATCTACGGAGGAACCTCCACCACGCTCCGCCATGCCGCGATTCGCTTTGGACCAGACGCCATGGCTTTGATACCAATTAGGCCCATAGGAGTCCAAGGCCCAAAGTCCACCCCAAAAGCTAGCTGTTGGGGGGAGAGACCTCGGACTCTTATAAGCACACGGCTCCGATGTGGAGTACCAGTGTAGCATAAGGTAAAGGCAGAGGCAGGACATGTGCAATAGGTAGAGGTACGACCAGATCTAAGGATCAGAGTTCCAAGCCTCCTACACAGGCTAGAGTCTTTGCCATGACTAGGCAGGAGGTAGTTAATGCCCTAGAAGTTGTCACTGGTAATATTTTTATTTATGATGTACCAACATATGCATTGATAGATCTAGGTCCCATGCATTTATTTATTTCATCACATATGACATCTAAACTACATCAAAAGCATGAACCCTTGGAAATTGATATAAATGTGAGTACGCCACTGGAAACAATAGTAGTTATGAACAATATATGCCATAATTGTTTAATATGCATTGATCAAGCCAAATTGCAAACTGATCTAATTTTATTACTACTATATGAATTTGATGTGATACTGGGAATGGACTGGTTAACTAAATATCATGCAATAGTGAATTGTTTAATAATTTTAGAGTCTCCAAACTAGCCGAGAGTTGTATTTCTAGGTGAACAAAAACTTGTACATGCTTGTTTAGTATCTGCTGTAAAGGCATTTAGAATGATCAAAGGTGGATATGAGGCATATTTATCACATGTGACTAACACCAGAACTACCAATAATTCACTTGAAAAATATACCAGTAGTGAGGAAATTTCCAGATGTATTTCCAGATGATCTACCTGGATTACCACCTGTTAGAGAGATAAAGTTCACTATTGATTTAGTACCAAGGGTAACACCAATATCAATACCACCCTACATAATGGCTCCAGTTAAGTTGAAAGCATTGAAGATCCAATTGCAGGAACTACTTGATAAAAGGTACATTAGACCTAGTGTTTCACCATAGGGAGCACCAGTGCTTTTTATTAAAAAGAAAGATGGAACTATGAGATTGTGTATCGATTACAAACAATTGAATAAGGTGAAAGTTAAGAACAAATACCCATTGCCTATAATAGATGATTTGTTTGACCAGTTTCAAGGAACCCAAATATTTTCCAAGATTGACTTGAAGTCAGGCTATTATCAGCTAGGGGTAGCAGATGTAGATGTTCCAAAAACTACTTTTCGAACTAGGTATGGGCACTATGAATTCTTAGTCATGACATTTGGGTTGACTAATGCTCCAACTGCATTATTGGCACTAATGAGTAAAGTGTTTCAACCATATTTGGATAAAGTTGTCATAGTATTTATTGATGACATACTTGTGTATTCAAAGGATAGGGAGGAACATGAACAACATTTGAAGATTGTGCTGCAAACCTTGAGGGAGAAACAATTATATGCTAAACTGAGTAAATGTGAATTCTGGTTAGACCATGTGGTATTCCTTAGACATGTGGTATCAAGCAAAGGCATAGAAGTAGATCTAAAGAAAATAAAGGCCATAGTAAATTGGAAAGCTCCTAAGAATGTTGTAGAGTTAGTTTTTTGGGTTTAGCTGAGTATTATCGCAGATTTGTTGATGGATTTTCATTGATTGCTAACCCTTTGACTAAATTGCTAAGAAAGAATGTGCCATTCAAGTGGACTTCAGAGTGTCAAAGCAGTTTTAGAGAATTAAAACATAGGCTAACTTCTGCACCAGTGTTAGCTATTCTTATATACATGAGGGTTTATAGTATATAGTGATGCTTCACACCAAGGCTTAGGATGTTTATTGATGCAACATGGTAAGGTGATAGCTTATGTATCCAGGGAGTTGAGACCACATGAAATATCATATCCAGTGTATGATTTAGAATTGGCTGCAGTTGTATTTGCATTGAAAATTTGGAGACATCATTTATATTGTGAAACATTCCAAATATTCACAAACTATAAGAGCCTGAGATACCTGCTGACACAGAAAGAATTAAACATGAGGCAGAGGCGATGGTTAGAGCTATTAAAAGATCATGACTACACAATTGAATACCATCTAGGGAAGGCAAATGTAGTGGCAGATGCATTAAGCAGGAAGTCTAGTAGCAGTATAGCTCACTTACAAGCATCATCTCTTCCATATTTGATTCAACTACGGTATATGAATGTTGAATTAAAAAGGCATGATAATAGGTCATTGATTGCTACTCTTTAGGTTAGACCTATACTAAGAGATAGAATCAAAGAAGCATAGGACAGAGATCCTCAATTATATAAGAAAATTGAAATGGCAATGCAGGAAAAAAGTAAAGACTTCCACTTGTAGAATGATACCTTGATGTTAAATTCATGCATATGTGTTCCAAACATTGAAAACATGCACCAAGAAATAATGGAAGAGGCACATAATGCACCATATGCAATACACCCAGGGATAACGAAGATGTATCAGAATTTGAGATTTCATTATTGGTGGCCAAGGATGAAGAAAGACATAGCAGAATATGTTTCTAAATGCCTAACATGTCAACAAATTAAAGTAGAACATCAAACTCTAGCGGGTAAACTATATTCATTGCTAGTGCCAGAATGGAAATGAGAGAAAATAACGATAAACTTTGTTTATGGATTGTCGAGCACTCTACAGAAGAATGATGCTATGTGGGTAATTATTGACAGATTAACCAAGTTAGTATATTTTCTGCCTATCAGATGGGGGTTTACACTCGAGAATTTAGCAAAGTTATATGTCAAAGAAATAGTTAGATTACACGGCATTCAATTATCCATTGTATCTAATAAAGGCCCATGATTTACTTTATGTTTTTAGGTGAGTTTACAAAATGCATTGGGAACAAAATTGAACTTCAGCACTGCATTTCACCCACAGACTGATGTCAATCAGAGAGAACTATATAGACGTTAGAGGATATACTTAGAGCATGTGTTGTAGAGTTTAAAGGATCTTGGGATGAATATGTGGCACTAATAGAGTTTGCATACAACAATCAATATCACAGCAGTATCTAGATGACACCATATGAAGCACTGTATGGTAGAAAGTGTAGAAGCCTAATTATTTGGGATGAAGAAGGTGCACGAGCAATAGGACTAGAAATAGTACATGATACAATAGACAAAATTAGGATAGTCAAAAGCAAACTCAAGGCAGCACAAGATAGATAAAAGAGCTATGTTTATCTGCATAGAAGGGAAATGGAATATGAGATAGGCGAAAAGGTATTTCTTCAAGTGTCACCATGGAAAGAAGTAATCTAACTTGGCCAGAAGGGCAAACTGAGTCCAAGGTACATAGGGCCTTATGAAATTCTTGAAAAGGTTGTTCTATTGGCATACGTGTTGGCTTTACCACTGGAGATGGCTCAGATTCATAATGTGTTTCATGTTAGTATGCTAAGAAGATATAGATTAGACCCAACACATATACTTAAAGATCAAGTCATCGAAATTGCAGATGATATAAGCTATATAGAAGAACCTATAGAGATCATAGGATACAAGATAAAATAGTTGAAAAATAGGGAAATTCCTTTAGTCAAAGTGTTATGGAGAAACCATTAACAGGAAGGGGCAATATGGGAAACAAAAGAGAATATGAAAAGATAGTACTCACACTTATTTCCAGGTATCAAATTTCGAGAATGAAATTTTTAAAAGGAGGGGAGAATTGTAACATTCTTAACCGTCCATACATGCATTATCACATATATTCCATTTGAACATGTTCATTTTATAAATGTCACTTACATGAAACACATGCATATATATGGAGTTTGGCTTGAACATGTTCACGAGGTATACTTTCTACGTTTTGGTTTATTTCGATAGGAGTAAGTCGTATGTGTTTATTTATAAATTAAATAAAAGTGACAAGATATTAGGAATTAAATGGCATAAAATGATTGAATCAAAATGAATAGAATTTGTCATAGTTAAAGTAATTAGAGCGAACAATTTAATTAAATTGTACTTTTAGAATTGACTAGATATATATAAAAATATAAAAGAAATAATAATAATAATAATAATAATAATAATAATAATAACAACAACAACAACAACAATGAAATAAAAAATAAAAAGATGATGAAATAGGACATATTTGAGGTGGTTAAAAAGGGCTTAAGGTCTACCACTGAGATCATCTCCTTCTTTTTTATTTCCTTCTTCAATTTCTCTTTAAACTTCTCAATTTCTAAGTTCATGACCTCAATAAGGTCATCATCATTATCATGTATGTTATCAAAAAATTAGGATGTAGAACATAACTCATAGGAGTCCTTTTGTAAAGCCATAAAGCAAGTGGTGACAAAACTCTCCTTCACTTGAGGAGCTTTCATCACTTAATTATGCCTTTTTTGCTTCATTTAGGAACTCCTCTTGTGACTTGAGTACTTGAAGGATTAACTAGAGTTGTTGAAATACATTTCTTCTTTTTAAGTTTCAATCTTTTCTTAAGGTTGGCAATCTCTTTATCATTATCGTCTTCACTCTTTTCCTCTTGGCTAGAGCTTTCTCTTTCATAGTGTTTTGAAAGCAATAGTCTTCTTCTCATTTGCTAGCTCCATCTATTTCTCTTGCTAATGCTATCTCATAAGTGAAGAGCTTGCCAATGAGCATATCAGTAGGAATATTGCTCAAATTTTCATTAGCTTTCACAATATCGATGACTCTTGGCCTATACTCTTTTATAGGAAGATTTCTCAAGATTTTTGTTATTGATGTCTTTAACACTACTATTATGCTTCCCAACTTTCCTCAAGTTGTTGACAATAGCAAGTAGCCAGTTGGTCATCTCAGTGATGGACTCAATGGCATTATCTTGAAGAGCTCGTACTCGGTTATGAGCAATGGGATCTTCTTGAACTTGACTTGTTTGGTTCCTTTATAGAAGTTCTCTAAGGTTCTCCAAATTCCATGAGCACTTTGATAATGTATATCTCTTAAGCACTCTTCTTGTGGAATGGCGGTAAGGAGAATTGACATTGCTCTTTTGTTACTTCCATTGGCATTCCTTTGATTATCGAATCAATCATCATAAGGAATTTGTTCCTTTTCACCATCTACCTTCTTAGTTAGTGGCATCCACTCCTTGTAGATAGTAACCTATAAAACAATGGATTCACTATCCAGAAAGAGTTCCATTTGAAACTTCAATAAAGCAAAGTTAGCACCATTAAAAATAGGGAAATAATTGCTAACTCCTCCCTTTACCATCTTGATCTTTTCTCTTACACTTAAGCTTTGACTAGAAAGAGCAAAGTTCTAATGTAACAGCCCGACCCACACCACGAGAAATTGTCCGCTTTGCAGGCCCAC
The DNA here is from genome assembly GCA_949630135.1 of Balakata baccata. NCBI lineage: Eukaryota > Viridiplantae > Streptophyta > Magnoliopsida > Malpighiales > Euphorbiaceae > Balakata > Balakata baccata. The sequence continues at coordinate 41,364 of CATIWF010213016.1, forward strand.
GACCCACTCACGGTTTTGTCCCTTTGGAGGTTTCGCTCCAAAAAGGGAGGCCTGCCTGAGGTGAGGGATTGGGGACGGCGATACGTAACGCCCAATGCCCAATAGCCAAGATGGAGTGTGGCACTCGATCCCACATCGGAAAGGAGTCCAGCCGTCCTGATCCTTATAAGGGCAGTTCCAGCCTTACCCCACGAGGTGCCTTTTGGAGCGAAACCTCCAAACGGACAAAACTGTGAGTGGACCGTAGGCCTGCAAAGCAGACAATTTCTCGTGGTATGGGCCGGACTGTTACAAATTTGGTATCAGAGCTGGGGACGGCTCTGGACTATGTGGAGGAGAGGGAGGCCTACCTGAGGTGAGGGATTGGGGACGGCGATACGTAACGTCCAATGCCGAATAGCCAAGATGGAGTGTGGCACTCGATCCCACATCGGAAAGGAGTCCAGCCGTCCTGATCCTTATAAGGACAGACTCGTCCTTCCACCGCGAGGCGTCTTTTGGAGCGAAACCTCCAAAGGGACAAAATCGTGAGTGGGCCGTGGGCCTGCAAAGAGGAAAATTTCTCGTGGTGTGGGCCAGGCTGTTACAAATTTGGTATCAGAGCCGGGGACGGCTCTGGACTATGTGGAGGAAAGGGAGGCCTTCCTGAGGTGAGGGATTGGGGACGGCAATACGTAACGCCCAATGCCCAATAGCCAAGATGGAGTGTGGCACTCGATCCCACATCGGAAAGGAGTCCAGCTGTCCTGATCCTTATAAGTGCAGTTCCAACCTTACCCCACGAGGCGCCTTTTGGAGCGAAACCTCCAAAGGGACAAAACCGTGAGTGGGCCGTGGGCCTGCAAAAAGGACAATTTCTCGTAGTGTGGGCCGGGCTGTTACATCTAATACCAATTGTTAGAAAGATAGTGCACCAAGAAGGAGGGATGAATTAGTGGCAAATAAAAATTTTTAGCTTAATGGTTTTCTTTAAGGGTATGAGCAATGAACAATGTAAGATGAAAAGTACAAGAGCAAGAGAAAATTGAACACGAGGATTTATAAAGGTTCAGGTATTGGGAGCTTTACCCAACCGCGATTGGGAGTTCTACTATATCAACTTGGGATACAAGAGAGTTTTCCTAGCTCACTCACAACTAAGTATTTTCCTAAAGCTCACACCACACACAAATCCCTTGTGTTTTAATGGCTTACACAATAACCAATTCTTTTGTGTTGTACATAGGCTCACACACAACCTAACTATGAGTTTTTCTTACTAGGTTCACTCTTAAAACCTATACCTAAGTGCTTAATGTTAACACTTTAACATTTCTTACAAAATAGTTGGGAAATTAATTGCAATAGTTTGGCACACTTAAAAAATGTTTCTCTTTTATTATAAAGCCTTTTGGAGGTCTATTTATAATATTTGTCTTCCAATCAGCTATTATAAATAGGTGTCAACACTATATCCAATGTTCTAAAGATACATCATTAAATGAAGTACGATAGAGTGAAATCGTGATCATGCTTTCCCTTTCCCAATCACGATTCTGCATATATCCATTGGAGCTTTACACATGATAGCCTCTAATTTGTCCTTTTGTACAACGGCTCTATAACAGCTAGTGTATCAACTTTACGAGCGCAACACAGATTTCTCAATTGCAAATCAGTGCTTCGTGAGCCATCTCCCGGTCATGAAATCAGTCATGAACTAGACTGTATCTCAGGCCTTTCTCCATCGAATTTTACCCAAGCACTAATCTTTTCCGTTATTAGGTCTAGAGATATATGGCATGTTCTGATTGAAGCTCCTTCCAACAATCTTGAAGATTTGAATTTCACTCTAGTGAAATTCCAATGCACGAGTGCGTTTTTATTCTGGGCAGACAACATGATCCTTTCACGAGTAGGAACACAAAAGTGTGATTGCATTTTCATTTTAGCTAATGCGATTTTGGTATCGCGAGCGCACTTTACATGCCTTTTTATTTCTTCAAATGTTTCACTATATAAACATTGGCCTATTGACTTAAAACTTTGTATGCTGTAAAATAACACTTAAATAAATATATTAGATATATTTAATTTGATTGTCAAAATCAAAATAGAGATCAATCACATTTAGGTCAAGAGCAAACAATTGTATGGTGGATCATTTGGCTAACTAATGTGTAGCAAAATTCAGTAACTTTATTGCTTGGATATAACTGCATGTTTTGGTCTTTTTGGCTTTGTTTTGATAATATTTCTCTCTTTTTCGCATTTTTGTGTTCTATGATTAAGTTGCCTTAGCTAGAACATGAGGCTTGTTCATGTGTATTCCTTCATTGATGTATTAGTTTTAGGTAAGATTTTTTCATCATCTTGGATTCACTTCTTTAGATGATTTTCCCCTTATTTAATAAAATGGTTGCTTATCAAAAAAAAGAATTGTTCTTTTCAATTGTCAAACTATATGCATGCAATTATATATATCAAACTCGTTTAATTGGTATTGGGTTGATTTATTTTTGAATTACTAGTTTAATTTGGATCCTTTAATCAACTCAAACCTTTAGAAAAAAAAAAAAAATATGATGTTTGTAATATATATATTATCCTTCTATATCTCAGTATATCTCACTTGGGTAAGATAGTGTTTCCAAGTGCAACCTTAAGCTATAGTAGAGCAAACCTCAGTTAGAATGAATGTAACATTCCTAGGCCATTAATCCCATACAACCTTTTTTACTTCCTTACAAGACCGTACTAAACTGATTGGTATGTAATCGATGAGGTTCAGTGACAGCCAAAGAGCTTTCATTCGTGGAAGACAAATTATTGATGGGTATTCATAGCTAATGAAATCATTGATTCTGGCCAAAAAGAGAAGGAAAAGGGAGTAATACTGAAGTTAGATTTTGTTAAAGCGTTCGACTCTATCTCTTGGGAATATTCTCTTGATGTTAGGAGGTGTATGGGTTTTGGAGAAAAAGGGCTTCAATGGATGAAATCGTGTATGGTTCGGCTACTACTTTTTTTCCGGAAAAAGGGACTAGACAAGGGTATCCTTTGTCCCTGTTTATCTTCGTTATTGCCGTAGAAGGGGTAAGTAGAATGATCCATAATGCTGAGACATTGAATCTGGTTATCTTTCGATTCCATTCCTTCAATTTGCGGATGAATCAATTTTGTTTTATCCAGCAAATTTGGAGTACCTAGCAAATTACCAGAGTATTCTTAGATGTTTTGAGGTTGCATCTAGTTTAAAAGTTAATTTACAGAAGAGCTCCTTAATTGGTTTTAGTGGAACCAAATTAGTTAACTGAAGCCTCCAAATTGTTGAGATGTTCAATATCTAACTTGCCAATAAAATATTTAGGATTCCCCTTGGGCACTAACCTAAGAAGAAAGTCCACTCGGGAGTCTATCCTACTAAAAATTAGTGGCACATTCTCACACTGGAAGGCTAAATGTTTATGTTATGTAGGAAGATTCATATTGATAAAATCAGTCTTGAGTACTAAATGTTTATGTTATGTAGGAAGACTCATATTGATAAAATCAGTCTTGAGTAGTTTGCCACTGTATTACTTATCTCTGTTTAAGATCCCAAAAGGGGTAGCTAAAGAAACTGAAAGTCTTCAAAGAAGATTTTTCTGGGGTGGGATAGATGAAAAACGAAAGATGCACTTGCTAAGCCGGGAAACCATCCAAAACGCTAAAAAGTTAGGGGGACTAAGGGTTGGTTCAATAATGGAGAAAAATAGAGCCATGTTATTCAAATGGGCATGGAGATTTGCAACGAATGACGTTGATCTTTGGAAAAAGATTGTAAAAGAAAATTATAACTGGTATTAGAGATTATCATTATCTGTAAAGGGCCCAAAATCTATATTATATGGTGATATTCTTTCATCATGTAACTCAGGTGATAATATGAAAGAGGTAATTCTTAATGGGATTCAATTTTGTTTAGGGAATGGCAACCAAGTGTTATTTTGGGAAGATACTTGATGTGGTGTCAGTTCTCTTGCATACAGATTCCCTTGGTTATACCAAGTTTCAATCGACCATTTTAGTAGTGTGAGTAGAATGGGTTTTGAGGATGGCCTAACTTTGGTTCAGGATCTCCAATGGCGTAGACCTTTATTTTCATGGAAGAGGATATGCTAAACATGCTATTGAGTGAAATTTATATGAAAAAGCCAGTTGCTGATGTGAATGATAGACTTATATGGAGTTATGATCTGAGAGGTCATTTCTCTATTAAGTCTATGTGCTTGCAATTATCTCATTCTCAACATCATAACATTGCCTATTAGATCCCTAAGATTTGGATAAATGTCAGCCTTTCCAAAGTGGAGATCTACATATGGCTTATGCTTAATGGAAGAATTAACACTAGAGATCAGCTTTTTCGAAGAGGAATTATTGATGTTTCAGGTAATTTTTGTTCCTATTGAGCACCCATTTATACATTGTGATTTCTTAATGTCAGTTTGGTATAATTTAGCAAATTGGTGGGGATTTCACTGGTGCATTCTAAAAATGCCATATGAGTTATTTGAATGTTGGAGTTTCTTTAGTTATGGCACTTTCTCAAAGAAAATTTGGTTCTCTGTTTTATATGCAACCTTTTGGACTATTTGGCTTGAGCGTAATAACTCCATCTTCAATAAATCCATGATAAATAAGGAGAAATTGTAAGATATTATTCTCTTTCGAGTTGCAGCTTGGATCAAAGCGATTTACTCATCTTTTCCCCTTTCAGGATCTTTGTTATTGCTATCTTCTAATTGTGTTAAAAGTTGGAGCATATTAGTAAGGAAATCTAGAAGTGATAATTGGGAACCTCCTTTCATCACCACCTGAAATGGAATACGGATGCCTCCTCCTTAGGGAAACCGGGTCCATCCAGCATTGGTGGTGTCTCAAGAGACCACACAAGATTGTTCGTGGGACTCTTCTCTTGCCCCTTGGGTGTGTTGGAGTCAAATGAAGCAGAGATAGAAGCTATTCTCAAAGGTATGGATCAGGTATGTAGTGATGTTAAGATCTTTTTTAAGTATGATTCCTTCAATGCCATTTAGTGGTTAAATGGGAAATACGGTGATGTTCCATGGAAGATGTTGGATTATGTTTGCATAATTAAATGTTTACCTAAGAGATTAAACTCTCATGTTTTCTCCCATATTTATAGAGAATAAAATAGTGTAGCTGATGCACTAGCCAAAAATGCAGTTAACAAACATTCAGATCTTATAGCTTGGATGTAAATTTTGAATCAGATGATACTTAGGAGTTCGTCGGTTCTATCAAGCAAGATTGATTTCCAGCTCTACATAACAATTCAGATGCTTTACTGGTATTGGATACTTGATTTTGGTCCAAGCCTCATAACTTTGACACATTTAAAGAAATAGCTTCCGAAGTGCCTTAGTATTGATATGTCCATTTTGATTTGCTTCAACTTTCGTTTAGGCTCATTTGGGTATATATTTTCTTGTCTATAAAGTGGCTGCCCTATATATTATTTATATTATTGGTTGGTTTTGTGTTATTGTTATTATTTGTGTACCTTCAATTCTGTATTGAAATGTCGGGATTTTTCACATAATATTGTTTATTGGGATGTAAATGGGTAGTTTCCAACACAATATTATGTTTTTCCCAATAATTATCTAATAAAATTAACTCCTTTATAAAAAAAAAAAAAAAAAGGAAAAAAAGGTTTATAAGCCTAACGTACGTGACAACTACTAGTGATAAACTGAGTTAAACTGTTTTCGACCATGTAGTTTAACCATTTATAGGTTATTATAAGACAGTTATGTTATATTGTATTATTGGATTAATTGATCTGCAATGGACTTTTATTCAATCCCAAAATTTTTAATTAAATATTCCAATAAGTTTGGCTCAAATCAAAATTTTATATAGAAATCATTATTAAATTTTATATAGGTATTTTGTAAAAGGGAAAAAATATTATTTGAAGATTGCTCTATCTATATCATGCAAAAGCCTAACCAAACTGTTTCCTTAAACATCCAACAAATAAGAAAGTGATGCAACTTTCAGCTAGAAATTCTATGTGGCATCTCAAAACAATTATTGAATCTAATTCCCAAAATGCCATCTCTTGGAAGAGTAAGCCTAATAATTTCAGGCCGTGGAGTTTACAAGAGGAAATCATGTCATATTGAAAATCTTCATTACAAGTTCAGCGATGTTTCTTTTGTTCATACAAAAAGAGAGAACAATTCTATAGCTGATGCTTTAGCAAAACAAGAAAATTCTAGGATCTTAGATTTCATAGCTTGAATTTAAAGACCTATGTTTCTGTTCAGTTGATTAGTAGTCACTTTTTCATTCTTCTGTATGTTTTCACTTTCAATTGTTGTATGTGGCTGTTTGTTGTCTTCTCTTGATACTAACTTATTATGGCCTAGATTGGGTTTTCAGGATGAATCTACTAATTTAGGTTAGTTCGGCTATAATATGTTAAGTTTTTCCTGGTTTATATTAATAAAAGAATCATTTATCCAACAAAAAAAAAAGAATTTTATAAACTTATGAAGAAGCATCAAGATATCATATCCTCCACTTAACATCATATACAATAGCATTCTAGGTTCCCACAACAGCTTCTCCACAAGCAAGAGTAATTTAACTCACAATCAATACAAACTTAATTTAATCTTAATTAATACAAATCAAAAGTCAAAATCATCCTGATTTGGCTTTGGTGAAGTTAACAAAGCAGTATAAAGCCTGAGCCGATCTTCTCCTAAGGAAGAACATCTTGATAATGGTCTTCTTGGCCTTATAAAAGACAAGGAGGTAAGTGTCAATCTATGCTTATACCTTCTCCAAGCCAACTGAATAGCCACAGCTGCCCAAGTTCTCCACCCAGGTGAGTAATATCTTGCACTTCTCTTCACTCTTTCATTCACAAATGTATACCTGAAATGCTGAGTCACATATTTGACATCTTCAGCTTCAAGCCCAAATGCTTCTGTTGTTTCAAGAGTTACTAATGTGCATGAAGATGGTGGTAATCTTTCGATAAATGGCCGCCTTAAACACCATGATAATAGCTCATCTCCACTGAAATTTCCAGGGCCTAACATGCAGCAGCTCTTCACTCCATCTCTTAGTACTTGGCTGCTTTGAAGATGTCCCCTTACTACAAATAGCATTCTTTGTACTGGGTCACCCTCTCTTGTTATCTACATTAATTTTTTTCAATACTTTCGATTACATAAACTTTTAATTTTTGTGATATTCAAATTACTAATTATAATAACTTACTGTTTCTCCCTTTGTGAAAATGAGGGACTTCACTCGGTCACAGATGTTCTCTAGGACAAGATCATCCATATGTTGGAACAGTGGTACCTAATGACACAAATTAGAGATATGAGGGACTATCTATATATGCTATTAGAGAAAAAGAGGAAATATTGTTTGATGTTCCAGAAATTGGATAGCTGTTAAAATTACCTGCCTAACTAAATCGAGGCAGAGATGGTACTTGATATCCCTTCTAAGGCCCTCGGGGAGGTTTCTGATCATCTCACATTCATCGACACCACGCATTGCCGCCCACCGCTGCCTTTCGTAATTGCGGACACGGTGCCTGAACTCTTGAGGCAGCCGTTTTTTCCTCATCCACCACTCTATATTCCTCATCTTTAATTGCATTGCTTGCTTCTTCGAGGTTGTTGCATGCAAGAAAACCTTCATGCCCAAAAAATGTATAATACACATAATATTATATCTACTAGCTTCCTCATATGCAAAAGTAGGAGTTCGACGAGCATGGAGTACGGAGAAGTTAATACCTTAATATTTCCAATCAACATAGTAACCAAAAGGAGTCCACTTGTAAGAACAATGATGTTGAAAACAACTTCCAACCATTCTGTTGTGCTCTCAAGGTTCCCAAAAGTGCTGAAATTATTCAATTACTTCAATTTATTTGGTTTTCGAGAAAAAGAAAAAGGAAAAATTATTATATACCCCTTAGATTTGACATAATATAGTATCTCATGAGATTTAAAATTATGTTATTTGCTTTCTCTATTTTATCTTCGTTAAACTATGTAATTATTTTGTTAAATTTTAAAGTATTTATCATTAATTGTAAATAATATTCTCTTTTGCTTAGAGAGTACTAGCATAATAGATTAAATTTTAGGGAGTAATAATATAATAGATCAAACATCAAGAAAATACTAATACAATAAGTCAAACTTTATAAAGTAAATAAAATAGTAATTATTTCTTTGTTATTTTACCATAATGTAAAATTTTTTCTAATAGAAAATCTAACGGAATAACGTATTATTATAATATGATAAAATAAAATAGACAAATAGTATAATTTTTAAATTTAAGAGAGATACTAGAGTGTATTATGTTAAAGCTTAGAGTTTAAATAGTAGTTTTTCCAAAGAAAAAGAGAGAATAGTACCTGAGAGTCATAAGGCCCCAAAAGATGGGAAAAAGTATTTTCTCCAATCTATTATCATTAGTGACAAGTTGAACAGTCCATTTATAAGCTCCATAATCATAATTATCACTACTGTCTAAACAAGTAGCTCTAGCAACTTTGTTGTCTGCCCACTTGAGTCTTGAACTATCCCTCACTTTGCTTGCGGTTCCGTAATAAATTGCTTCTTTACACGACAATAATTTCAGCCCACAACCTTGTGTCTCTCTGCATTGCTCTTTCAAGCATTTTGCTGTCCTTTGTATCCCCAGTAAGTACCAACATGCTCCTGCTGCCTGCACTCATTTCAAGGTTCAACAACATAGGAATGTGTAAATTAAAGGGTTAATTTCATCCATAGTCTTTTAATTTTGGTATTAATGCATTAACGTCATATATTTTTTTTTATTCCATCAAAGTTACCTAACTATGGTTTAGTTTCAGTAAAGTTATTTTCAGTAATTTTTCAGCTATCAACAACTTCAATCTTACACAGTAAGTTAAATCTACCCAACTCATTTTCGTGATCAAGGAGGTGGCTAATAGTGCTCAATGATGTGAATGTCTTTTGCCGATTATACTTTACTCCACAAGTTAGTATTTGCAGAAATTATAAAAAATACATTTAATTTAAAAATTTATGCTTTGAGTTTAGATTAATTTAACAAATAAATAAATAAATTTTGATGTAATAATAATGTAAATTTCCGGAATTTAATTAATTTGTAGATTGATTTAATTTACGGCTTAATTTAATCTATGATCACTTAATTTTGGTATTATTGCAGTAAAATCACATAACTTTTTTGTCCCATAAAAGTCACTTAACTATAATTTAGTTTCAGTAAAGTCATTTCCAATGACTTTTCAGCTGTCAACAACCAGTTGACATATGAGATATGTCACATCATTGTTCAAGTTAAATAAAATAGCACTATATAGGTCAAATAGAGTTCTGGTATTTTAGTTGGCACCATTTTTAATTTATTATACTGATGTGAATATTGAGTTGTAAGTATATATGGTGTTATATTTGAACTGTACATTGAAATGACATGTCTCATATGTCAATTGAGATGTTAGCACGACTTTTCCGGTTGTTGATGTTGGAAAAAACAACCAATAAGCATGTCAAAATAAAAAATCCAAGCCAAAGAAAATAAGAGAAGAAAAAATTTACGTAGTTCGGCTTTGATTATCTACGTCTATAAAGAGTAACCAATTTTTACTATATGAGAAAATAAAAAATTATTACAATATAATAGAATTGTATATCTCTTAAATTGATCAAATTCAAATCTACAATTTATTGTTTATCTCTTCGCACATAAACTAGAAGAATAACTATCACCTCTCTAGAATCCCTAGAGAAAATTTTCAAAACTCTTAAAAGTATTTCCTAAAGCCCAAGAATACTCAAACAAAAATTCAAACTTGCAAATTTCCAAGTTGCTTTTGTATTTACTCTCTTTGCTTCATTATTTTAAAAGTTTTGATTTTGCTTATATTTATAGGCCCTAAACTTGTCAAGCAAGAATATGAATATTTATCCAATTAGAAATACTTTTTCTAATCCAAGTCTTAAATATTTTCCTAATTTAAGTCTAAAACTTATCCAAATCCAAGTCCAACTTGGATTTCTACAATTTAAAAATCAATCATAACAATTTTCACCTTAATTTTTGAATTACAATAATATTATTAGCCTAAATTTCTCAACTATACATACCTGAATCAGAACTTGGTCCTACATCCTAATTCTAAACACGGCCAATATATCATGTGTAGTTGAAACTAGTCAATAATGCTACTCAATTCCGGAAAGAGACCTCAGTCTCTCCTTTTGATCACCAGTAGGTTCCACCCATTTAAAACCATCTACATATTGGAAATCATTCATGCATGCAACATGTTTTCAACCAGTACTTGAGTTCTTTATTGTACTACCAATTAGATGGAATACCCTTCAATACAACTTTTTTTCATGAGAACCACACAACCTTGAGTAACCCTTAGAATTTCACTTTTAGCATTATAACTAAAGCCCTTGGAATCTAACACACTCAGATAAATTAAATTCTTGCATATATTTGGAACGTATGCCACGTCTTCCAAAGTCATCAATACTCCATTATACATTTTGATTTTCACACTACCAACACCTATGACTTTTACCTTAGAATTATTACTTAATTTTAAGGTATTAGTCAACCCTTCTTGGAGTGTATCAAAATAATCCCTCCTGGAGCAAATATGAGAAACACAATAAGAATCTAAAAGTCAACCATCACAGGTAGATGCATCATTCCCTTGGGTGATTACATAGGCATCTTCATCATCCCAAGCAAGAGAAACTAAATTATTCTCTTCATCCAGTTTCTTGCCCTTCGAGCAATCCTTTTTGAAATGTCCATATTTTTTGCATCTGAAGCATTGAATGTCATCCAATTTCTTGATTTTAGATCTAGACATACCTTGCTTAGAGACCCCCCCCATCTGACTCATACATTGAGAAACCAATGTCTCACCATCTCTATTCTCACTTTGGCTTTGCTTTGAGTTTCAAGAGATACCAATTGCATCTGAGCAAAATCTATAGTCAAAGAATCTTTTTCCGCAATTAACGAGTCAATAAAATTCTCATAAGAGTCAGAGAGTGAGGAAAGAAGCATTAGCGCCTTATCTTCTTTTTCAATCTTAACATCAATTTTCTTTAATTGATCTAAGATTCTATTGAATTCATTCATGTATTCCACCAGATTTCCGCCTTCCACCATCCGTAGCCTATATAACTTCCTCTTTAGATGCAATTTATTGGTTAAACTTTTAGCCAAATAAATTTTTTCCAGTTTGTCCCAAATCACCGCGTCAAAATTCTTCTCAATAATATTATTTATAATGTTATCACCAATGCAAAGACGCATCGTACTAATACACCTTTTCTCGAGCTCTTCCTAATCTTCATTACTTATTTTTTCTCACTTTCCTTTCTCATTTACCATCAACGCTTTTGCTAAGCCTTGTTGAACTAAGAGATCTTTCACCCCTCTTTGCCAAAGAGTGAAACTGTTTTTTTCGTCATACTTCTCTACTATAAAAAATGATGATGAATTGTCCGACATGCTTATTGAATATTAATCAAAACCAGCTTTGATACCATTTGTTGAGAAAAATAACTAATAAGCACGTCAAAAATTCAAGCCAAAGAAAATAAGAGAAGACAAGATTTATGTGGTTTGACCTTGATTACTTACGTCCATGGAGAGTAACCAATTCTTCACTATATAAGAAAATAAAAAATTATTACAATACAATAGAATTGTATCTTCCTTAAGTTGATTAAACTCAAATCCACAATTTATTGTATTTTTCTTCTCACATAAACTAGAAGAATAGCTCTCACTTTTCTAGAACCACTAGAGAAAATTTTTAAAACTCCCAAAAATATTTCCCAAAACTCAAACAAAAAGTCAAACTTGCAAATTCTCAAGTTGCTCTTGTATTTGCTTTCTTTGCTTCATTACTTTAAAAATTTTGATCTTACCTATATTTATAGGCCCAAACTTGTCAAGTAAGAATAGAAATACTTATCCAATTAGAAATATTTTTCCTAATCCAAGATTTTCCACAATTTAAAAATGAATCCTAATAGGTGACTGCTGAAAAATTACTGAAAATTATTTTATTGAAACTAAATTATAACTAGATGACTTTTATGGGATAAAAAAATTTATGTAATTTTACTGCAATAATACTAAAATTAAGTGATCATAGATTAAATTAAGTGTAAATTAAATCAATCTACAGATTAATTAAATTCCTGAAATTTTCATTATTATTACATCAAAATTTATTTATTTGTTAAATTAATTTAAACTCAAAGAATAAATTTTTAAATTGGGGTTATTTAAATTTATTTTCTATAATTTCTGCAAATACTAACCTGTGGAGTGAAGTATAATCGGCAAAAGACATTCACATCATTAAGCACTATTAGCCACCTCATGGATCACGAAAATGAGTTGGGTAGATTTAAGTTACCGCGAGATTAATTTTTCATTCTTTATTTGTGTCAAATCTTTTTTTCTCTATGGTGGGACAAGTAGGGAATTATTGGACCTAATAATTAATTGTGAAGGTATGGAATCTACCTTGATTTGGACTACTGATTAAAAATTAAATAAAGTTCAAGATATCTTCTACTCCCGTCACATCCACCTATAGTTAATTTTTTTTGTACTATCTATCATAGATTCACAGAACACACCCGTTAAAATAATAAAGTAATTGCCTTTAAATTTAAAAGACGATATGATTAAAAGAGAAGTAGCCATATATATCATGTCACCTTATTTAATTTATTAGGGCATTTTTAATACAAGTCAAAAATAACATAAAAATTACACATAAAAATAAAAATAGTATTTTTCCTATACTCTAAATAATGCCAATTTTATACTAATTTTGGTGTTAAGTACAGTAAAATGCCAAAAATAGCGATTTACTGTTGAAGTACTATTTTATTATTCAACATTTTTTTAATTATTTTTTCATTTTTTGTGTTATAAGTGAGAGTAATATTATAGAATATTTTTTTAAATATAAAAAATAGTATTATGAATGGAAGAAAAATTTAGTTATACAATTTTTTGTATAAAAGTAATACAAAAATGATGCTTTGAAAGAAAGATGACCTTATATTTGTTTTCTTTTTTTTTAATAAATTTTATAAATCTCATAAAATATATTTATAATAAATATAATTTTAAATAAACATTATTCCATTCATGGCATGTGGGGATCATAGCCCCCTTAAATTGAAAAAAAAAAAAATAATTTATGTTTTTCTAATTTAGCCTACTTCTTTTAATTTTTATTTTCTGGTCCCATCTTTTCTAATATTTTAATATTTAAATTTCTATTAAATTTTAATTTTTTATTTCTATTCTTATTGAATGAAATTTTTACTAGAAGAATAGGAAAAAAAAAGGGAAATATTATTATTTCTTCCATGTGGTTTGACATAATACGCTAATATCACCTGATGTTTGAAAAATATATAATTTGCCTTCTTTATTTTATTTATGTTAAACTATATAATTTTTCTATTAAATTTTAAAGTATTTACTGTTAGTAAGAAAAAATATTTTCTTTTATTCAAGGGATACTTGTTCAATATATCAAACTTCAAAAGGATTTTAGTATAATAAATCAAATTTGCAATGTAGTATTAGTGCAATATATCAAACTTTTAAGGGATAAATAATATAATTTTCAAATTTCAGAAGGTGCTAATATATTGTATGAAACCATACAGAACAAATTGTATATTTTTCAAATTTTAGAAGATATTAATATATTATATCAAATTATAGAGAGTAAATAGTAATTTTTCCAAAAAAAATATTAAATATCTCCTACCCATAATCTAAACCTAAATTCATGAGAAATTTGTACGCAGTATAAATTTAATATTAAATCTTTCCTGCGAATTAAATTAATTTCTGACTATTTTTCTACTTGTCTTGCCCTTCTAAATTTTCCCAATTTCTTGTTGCATTTTTTTTTAATTATATTAGAAGTCATAAATATTCTAACTTTTTGATTTCCACCTTTATGTATTTATCTAGATATATATAAGATGATATATACTATGATCTCATAAGTTAATTTACACTTATGCGACTTAAAAAATTAAATAAATCATCAATTTTTTAGGGTTTGTTAATCTATATGTACGGATATTAAAATATTTAATGTAGTGATATTACTTTATCTTACATATAGTTTGTTCCCCTAAATTGAAATCCTAGATCGCCACTAATTCCATTAACGGATTAATAAAGAAAGGGAAAAGAAATTAGAAAGAATTGAATTTGTTAAATGGAAAATAAGAGAAGACTCACATGGGAAGCAACGAAGTAAGCAATCATGTTGAGGGCAATTCCCCACCAAACAGTTCCAAAAATGTAGCCGGAGAGATTCTGCATGCCGCGGAGAAGGCAGACCGAATGGTAGATCTTTGGAAGATATTGGAAAAGAAATATGATCAAGAATACCGTCATCACCAGTGTCACTGACCCTCTTTCCAATAATGAGGGAATTGCCACCCACAGTACAATCTGCAATTTTATTTTTAATTTCTTTTATCAAACACATCCACTAATCATTATAATTATCTTATAAATAAATAAAAATAAATAAGAAGAAAATTTACAATCAAAACTACAATCATTAGCTGTTGTTACATGAAAATTCTTGTAGAACTAGAAAATGTTACACTGGGTTTGTGCAATTTATCAATTGCTTCACTTTATTATTACGGATTCAAAAGTTAGATTTTATTCTAATACAAAAAGTTTTTTAAGTAGATTCAATCTAATATGTCATTTGTAAATAAATTCAATTATAGAATAATATATATTTAATTATATTATTTATATTAATTAATTTAAATATAATAATTAATAAATTTATATATATTATTGTATAATTTGATTAATCTACGTTAGATATACTACCTAAAAATTTCACTCGAATGTGATTAGTTTATCTTTTCGAGGTATTAAAGTTTTCTTTTGAAAGTAACTTTCAAGTCCCACATTTTATCGTCTACCGCATCAACATCGTGATGCCTTGCTATATAGCAAACTTTATAACATGTCTAAATTAATTTGATAGTTCTTTTTTAAAATTATTCGTCTAGATGTAATTTATGAGTTATCATCCTTTACATAAGGTTAGTTTTTTTTATCAAAATTAAATTTAATTAAAAATATCGAATATTATGTAAATAAATTAATAACTACTTTAATTTATAAATAAAATTATAAATTCGATCTAATTTATAAAATAACATTTCTTTTATATTATTTTTGCAACTTTATTCCCTTTTTCTGCTGAGTTTTTCTTTTCATAATAAAGATAAAATGTCATAAATTTAATATCCGACTTTTACAACATGTACCAAAAAAAAGAATTATAACATTAAAATTAGTAAGAGATCAAACTCTCCCATATCATTATTGGCTAAAGATCAAAGTCACTAATTTATATTATAGCTTAAAATTTATAGCTGCATCAATAAATAACATAATTCACTAATAATAATAATAATAATAATAATAATAATAATAATAATAACCAAATTAAATTGATGTAGGATGGAAAAATTATGAAACCAACGATATTCTAATGGCAATTGCGGTAGGTTTCACATGCATAATAAATGATATTAAAAGATAATACTCTCTTATTAAAAAAAAAATATATAATATTCTTACAGACGTAGTATGTACTTTAAATCCTTCATGGGTTTCATCCAAAATCTAAAATTTTAATATGCTCAGTGCACTGTGCACACAAAAATAGCATGATTGCAATTTTTGTCAATATGTGAAATGTAAATTTATAACTTCATAATTCATTTTTCGTCCAAAATAATAATAATGATAACTTTGAAATTTATATATTTTTTTCAATTTCGACCATCTGGAAATTTAAATTCACATCGGATAGACTTAATAAAAAATAAAATGCTTTCTTCCAAATTTTAATGTTTCTTATTGAGGACTCATAAATTTAGAATATATATATTTGTATACATAATGAGTAAAAAAGAACATAAAATACAAAACTTTGGCAGAAAATATCTTTGACTCAATTGCTTCAAAAAGAATTCCAGAATAAGGATAAGCAAGCCACATGATAGAGTTAGTTCAAAATCAAGCACATATGTCATTCAAGAAAATCTTGTTTGTTTTTTTCTTTATATTAATTAGTTTCCCGTTATACCCTTTATGAATAAACGACAGCTACCTCACATGGAGAATCAGTATTCTACTTGAGTTATCCTGCATGCACAAAACCGATAATGGCAGCCATTTGTTACCTCCTAGAATCACTACCAGACAAACCATCCTTAACCCCAACTGTGTCATACATACCTATGTAGATGTCATTCACCACAACTTACCCACTCAAGATTATAATGATAATTAGTTAATTAAATTTTTAATTTATGTTGTAGTCTAGAATATCCAGTTTTCTACTATCCTGAGACTGTAGAATAATTTGAATTCGTATCCAACATACGCATGGAGGAGCATTAGGCATTAATTAACGAAGTTAAAACAAGAAAAACGGAAAAAATTCCTCACCTGGGGTAGAGGTAGAATAAGGAAGAGATCAAAGAAAAATCCTTTCTTAGCCTTCAAATACCTGAGGGCCACCGAAGTAGGGGTGATGCAAAGTGGTCCACCACCAGTAGATGGTGGTTTCTTGGCCATTTTGAGCTGCAACCACATATTCCAGACGTGCAAAGCGTCCATCATGCACCGGAGAACCGTCACGGTGATGGCAAACCAGCCGTCGATGAAGAGGCACATGCAGGTATCACTAACAGATAGAGCGTAGAAGAAGAGGGGATCCACAAAAAGACCAGTGGCGCAAACCAGGAGAAAAACCCTATTCCATTCATGAAACCATCTAGCTTTAGGGTCCAACACTTGTCCAAATGACCACCTTCTTCTTCTAGATTCACTGCCACACATGAAAAGGTTACTTTTGAAATCTCTCCTCCTTGTTTCCTCCGCTTCTGCTTCTTCTTCTGCTTCCTCTTCTTCTTCCCCCTCCTCCTCGGTTAGGCTATCATCATCGTCTGTGAAATCTTGAATGTGGGCTGCACGAGACATATCGCGGTGATCGGTAGCCATGAAATTGAGAAAGAGAGAGGTTTGGTTGGTTGATGATAACTAATAAGGAAGGAGAGGGAGACTGTTGCTTTAGGGAGGGATGTGTAAAAGAATGTTTTAGAGCTTTGTCAATTGCATTTATGTTTTTCGAAATTTAGTACTGATAGAAGGTGAGAATGGTCAATTTTCTAACTTTACGAAATTGCCCTTTGTTTTTTTATTTGGAGGTACTAATTTTTTTAACTTGAAAAAAAATCAATAGGATTTTTATATATCATAAAATTTTGTAATAGAATAAACTACTTATATAATAGTTTATCATTAATTTAATTTATTATAAATTTTATATATCATAAAATTTCTATTCAAATAAGTTTAAAAGAAGGCTAATTTATATTTAAATTAAGTAGTAATTCAACTCTTATTAATTTAATAATATCAAATGCTAATTTTTTATGTAGCATTAATCAAATTAATCTTATAATTTACTTGAGTCTTTAGCAAAGAATATCACTTTTCTCATTTTAAATATTATATAGAATGTACTCTTACATGTTTCGAACTTTTTAACTTTTAATATTAATTTTTCCATAATTTTTAAATTTTATATTGGATATATTTTTTAAACAATATAAAAGATATATTATTATATTATATTGTCGTATAAATTATACTTTTGTTCACAATTAATATCTATATATATTAGATTTTATGTTATTTATATTAGTTTTATTAAGGATAAAAATATATTTATAATTATCAGGTCTCCATAGGGTCGGGGACAGAAATCTCCACAAGCAGGGAGTATTCTTCTTGTTCCTGGCCCGCCCTGCTCAAAAGGAAAATAAATTTTCCCATCACCATCCCCATGGAGGAGTGAGTTGGAAAATTCACGTCCCGTATGGGGCAAAGCCCCTTGGGGAATGAGGATTCTCCACCTCATTGCTAAGCCCATCTCCATTTTCCAACACTTACTTTCTTCTTGGTTTATGATGAAAGAGAAAAATGAAAGTAAAAATAGAAAATAATTAAAAAAATTATTTTTTCTTATCCACCAATCAGAAAGTGAATGTTGGAAAAATTTAAAAAATGGAAAGTATTTTTAGCATTTCTCAAATAAAGTACATTAAGAATATCTCAAACAAACTTTTTATTTCTCTCCTTACATATAGTTTTATGTCATCCAACAGTCTATCTATCGGCCTCTTTATCTTACTCTCTAAAATTTACATTTTTCTTCCTCAGATTTAAAAGTCATAAGGAGTTTCTAAATAATATTTTATTATTTCTCTTTCATCTTTTTTATTTTTTTCTTTCTTTCTTTTCTTTTTTTTTTTACTCTTTCTCTTCATTTTTTTAAATAGCTTTATTAATAAAAATTAAAATAGGAAATAAGATAAAAATTATTATTGAAGTGCATACAATTTTCAAAATAAAATAGAAAGTGAATTTTTTTATAACATAATAGAAAATGAAATATGAATTATTATTGAGGATGCTGTAAGTATATAATTCATGTCAAAGGAAAACACATGTTTTCTGTATGTAAGCTGTACCAATTTGTTAACTACTAAGCTAAAGTTGAGTGGTACTTAACGAAGAGGTGTGAAATTTTAAGTTCAAATCTCTGGTTAGACCTTTTGTATAAAATAAAAAATTGTAAGTTAAATATATACTAATTAATTTAGAAGGATTATAATTAGTCGTGCTTAACAGTAGAGTAATTACAATATTGAATTGCTATAAGGCAGTGGACCATTTGTATCTATGTAAATGATTAGCTACGGATACCTTTTTATTTAAAATAAGTAAATGTTGCTTGAATTGAAGCTTTTGATGAAACTGCTTAAAGAGATAAAAGGCAGTTTGTCATTTCATTAAGATTGCAGATTGAGGAATATACAGAAAGCACTTTGCCCTTTAAGTTTTTGTGCATATTGAGGGACAGACAATTAGCAAATTTTCACTTTTAATTGCACTATCATGTGTATACTTTGGCTATATCTAAGCTGGGAAGCTGCACCGACCGCAAACTTTTCAATTACTAATTAAATCTATACATTTTTATCACACAAGTCGAATCATATTGTATATAATTAAACTCTTTGATAAATTAAGAGGTAACTTGATTGATATTTTCACTTATAATAATTAAGAAAATTTTTGAGTTCGAATATTCTCACCACTATCCATCGATAATATTGGTAGAAAGTTTAATGGCTGAATATCAAGAGAATAACTACCTCTGCTGTATAACTCATAGCATATATATTAACACTAATATGAATTTTACAGAATTGTATGCATGATATTTATTTATTTATAATTTTTAGTAATTAATTTCATAAAATTTGTTGCAAGTAAACAAAATTTCTTCAAAATTAATTTACTTTAAAAATAAATCTCAATTTCAAGTATATATAAATATATATTCCAAAAAATAAGATTGGTGAAATATAAAAATATGCATATAAACAGACACATAAAGGACTGAATTGAAATTTCTAAATCTAATTATTAATTAATTATGAAATATTTGTATGAGATTTTTTATACCATTAGTGTCACCAACCAACAATCCTGGACAAAGATAGGGGCTGACAGGCTCATATGAGATTTTTTATACAATTAGTGTCACCAAACCAACAATCACGAATAAAGATAAGGGGCTCACATGGCTCAGGCCTCCCAAACCTCAAAAAAAAAAATTTATATATATATATATCAAAAATTTTAATAAAATCGTTCAAAATGTATATTTTATATCTTCAAATTCTATATAAATATCCAATCATATAATTATAGCTTCATAAGCTACCAAATATACATATGGTTTAATTTAGTAATTATTTTAAAATTATTGTTTAAAATATCGACAGAGGTGCATATACAGAGCAGAGCACACGTGATTCACGTTACTATAAAGTAGAAAGTAGAAACCGATAAAAAATGTAGAGGATAAACCTCAAAAGAAAAAAAAAATTATAATATCAATTTGGCTCAATATTAAAAAAAAACATGATTTTTACCTTTTCAATGGAAATTTGATACGAAAATGTTGTTAGAATTTACATTTTAAAACTATTCTTTTTGTCTCTCTCTTTTTTTCACTTCTCATTCTTAACTTGTCATGAAAATGTGACTTCTCAAATAGGAGTTTATATATGAATGAAATATCAAATTTATACTTAGAAAGTGATGAGAAGCTAACAAATGGAGTCAAATTAAAAGGAATTATAAAATTTTAATTTTAATTATTAAGAAAAATAAAATTTCAATTAAAAAATTCAAATATTAGGATATTTTTATAATTTTCTGCGAACCCAAAATAAAAACCCTTCAAATTTGGCTTGAATTACAAGGATAGAAGAACAAACAGAAAGTACCACACCATAAAGAAGGAAAATAGAAGGGGGAAATCAAACACAAATCATGGAGTGTTATTAATTAAAGAAGCAACAGTACTGTGTTGTGGGCTCCACTGTAATCGACATTAATAAACATTCTTTTGAAATCAGCTCTAATCCGAAGAATGTTTTATAAGTGCTATTAATTACTATTAATTATTTCAGGATAATTGTCAAAATAATAAATCTAAATTTTTAATTTTATATCAATATTAAATTGTATTTTCAATTTTATCATTTAAATATATAAATTTTTAAAATTTTATCAATTTATAAATTCCA
>CATIWF010213116.1:0-10384 GCA_949630135.1 Balakata baccata
ATATTGCAACTACTGGAGGAGAAAAATTAAAAGAAAAAAAAAACTCACCGGTTGACTCGCCGGAGATTAGGGGTAGGGAAAGAAGAAAATGGCATGGAAAGCGTCGCCATAGCTGGTGAGCTGTGACAAGGTCAGTGGCCGTAGATGAATAAGATGCTCTGACCTTTCATTTAACTGATTCGAGTGGCCGATTCGCTGGGTTACGTCGTCCATGCTGGCATTTCTGATCTTTTGTATATTCGGATATTCTTTCGGAAATATATATATTATTTTTCCAGAATATTTTATCATTCAATTTATTATTTTTTAAACATTTTTAATTAGTTAAATATTTTTTTTATAATTAAATAGTTAACTATTTTAAAATAAAAATAAATATCTTAAACGACATTTATATAAAAATTTAGAAAATATTTCAATATAATTCAATTCGAAATTTTATGAAATTTAAAATTAAACTTCAATAAATGAATTAGTAATTGATAAACTAATACGATGATTCACCGGAATCCGATCTCTTTGGAATATAAGCATTATATTTTACCATTGATTCAAACATTGACAGTTTCTGAAAATATTTTTACGGCTGTTAAAATTTATATGTATTGATAAAAAGACACCCTAAGGTGGATTAAATAGTTCACTTATTTCTAGTTATATGAATACAATTATAAAATACACGTGCAACAGTTCATAAAAAACGAAATAATTATTAAGAATTTATGAAAAAGAAACTATATATGATGAAATACTGTGTAGAATATATTCATAAAACTTATTAATAATTTAATATTCAACACAGAAATTAAATAATATAATAATATTTTATCATATTTCAATAAATAGATTAATGCAAATATAATTATTAATTTTTGCTTTGCGAATAACTAAAAAATTAATCTGAACAAAATATTAACATCATAATATATATAAAAAAAAAATTTAATGTTTGTGTTTATTTTTGTAAAAATATATTACATTTTATTTAAAATCGTAGCCCTTACATCTAAGAATTAATATTTTATTTTATTTATCCGCGCACAAAGGAGAAAACAAGATATATATACATATATATAGCAAGGAAATTGAGGTAATTTTGACAGTCACAAAAAGCTTGCAAAAGTGCCCAAGTAATGATATAATTAAGGTACGTGCCTTTTATTGAATATATATAGACTATAGTTTGGATACAAAGAGGTTCTGATGGTCTTAACTAAGTATTTGGTAAAACATATATATATAAGATAATTAATTAAAAGGAGTTCTTCAACATCATATTCTTTTGGCTGCCCCTTCTTGGCAAGGTACTCAATTATTCTTTCGAGTACAGAAGTTTCAATATCCTTTAAAACTTTCAAGTCCTCAAAAGCTTCCCTCATTTTCGGTAGTGTGCTGAGTACTTTGTTTTTCAAAAGATCATCCCGGTATACTTGATACCACTCAGTGCTACGGCCCCCTATTGTTTGATCCAATATTGACCGGGGACGAGCCTCGACTTCCATAGGTCCTTGGTTTGACCTGACCTCCCGTAGTGGTCCTTGCTTTTTATAAAGTGGAGCGGGGCCATTCCACTGTTCTCTTTTTTCTTCCAATTTCCCATGTTTTCCTCTCACATTTGTTCCAGCCAACTCCCCTGTTTCTTTTTCTATTTGAATCTTTCCTTTCTAATGCCTCTACTTTTCTCCTATTTTCCTTTTGTTTATTCTTTTCTTGGTCCCGGATTCAAGTGATTGGTTCACCATTGAAGGGAAGATAACAACATTCCCTTGGAAATAAAAAAGAAGAGTATATTCGAGGGGGAAATGAGAGATATTTTGTTCCACCACAGAAAATTATTTGGTTCTCGCATCCTTCGGAAGACCGACTACAGTCCCCACAAGCTGTCCAAAATGGTGGAGGAGTTGACTCAAGGGGAAGCCCACGCGTCTCATACTTATAAAAAAATTTGTGTTATTCGCGATAAGTTTTCTCGACTAGAGAAGAGGTGCAGTGGCTAATTGAAAACAGCGCATTTTTAATAACTAGAGAAGGAAAAATTTATAAAATAAGAGCTAAGATTGTAGATGTAAAGGTCAAATATCAAATTCTGGCTTTTGAAATCATACTTGTAGATGGTGTAATTAATTGAGGTTGACAGGGTATTTAGGCTACATGTTAGGGAGAAAGAGGCCCCAATGCAAGTCTAATTCGGGAGTTTTCTTGTTCCCATTAAAAAGAGCAAAAATATAAGTCTCTATAGAGTTCCACTATTAACATGTTGAATCAGTTTGTTATTGTAAGTTCTTGCTTTATCAATGGTAGTTGCTACACCTGCAGTTGAAGGCTAACCTGTCTCCGATACAACAATCTTTAAAGAGCCCCCATCAGCTTTCTCTAATGCAACATAAACAACATCCATCATTGCATAAAAAAGGTTTTGATAATTTAGCAGCGAATCATATACCAATGGTGATGAAGCCGTGAAAAGAGTGCATAATTGAAGGGTACAATTCACAGGTAAAGGTGATTATTTTGAACCACATAAATCTAATAACAGGATCAAGAAATCTTGGATTTAATTCAACTCTGAGAGAGTTATATTAAATTTGTCTCTCATGTCTTCAACAAGTGTTTTAACCGTAATATCATGTTACTCCCACAATATGCTTTTAACATATCTATATATCAACTATGAATCAAAATTCTTATTGTCATGTGATTCTCCAAGAACACTATAAATGTGTGGATTATTATATTAAATTATCTCTTAGAGACCATTTTTTTTCCCTAAACGTAATGTGTAATTTTCAATTACAACCTTCACCAATATTGCAAATGATGGTGATTATATTGAGTCTTGTTTCACAATTTTTCAATTGTCATTTAACCCTCGTTGAACACAGTTTCACCTTAGCTTTCACATAATCCCTTGAATCAAAAGATATTCTTATATAAAACTCTTTTGAGAAATTCCAAATTATACCTTCATCTGGTATATTTATATTTATTTTCATCTTTTCAATATCGCAACTACTCATGCGTGTCTAATGATTACTATCAGACATAAATTCAGCTCTATGTCCACTTTCAATCAATTGATCATATTTATTTTCATCCTCATTATAATAATTTTCTTCATCATCATCAATATCAATATTATCCTTCTCATTTTCATTATTATCGATATCATCATCCCCCTCATCATAATTCTCAGAGTCATCTATATCCATATTATTTTCATGTTAGCTTGACTCACCCATCTCAAAAAAAGTTAGATTTGAAGATTCACATCTTTTAATATTATGTTATTTAATGGACTCATCAAATGAGTAATCAATAAACAATTCAATAAATTGTAGGCTAGGAAATTGGCTAACAATTTGACGTATCAATACAACTTCGTTTCTCCCCATATTTGTATAAGTGAAAAAATAAATTTTCACCCTGGTTACACATTGGAACTCTATACAAAATCTTATTAATAACTGCATTACTATAAATTTCTAAAGTTATTTTGATCTTATAAAACAAAATTTTCATGCATAATTCTTCAACTAAATAAGCAATTTTTGCATTTCCATTTACAAAAATAGTATCAACTTGAGTTTGAATTATTTCGTCACCCCAATGAATGGTCATAAATGGTATAGAAGACATTGTATTGTTTTTTTATTGTTGATATAGTTGATTTCAACACATATTTTTAATAAATAATAATAATAATAATAATAATAATAATAATAATAATAACAACACAACTAAGTATAAATAAAATATTAAACAAACTATTTCAATATTCATAATAAAATTTTAATAGTTACTACTACTAAACCTATTAAAAATCATGATTTATTTTATTTTTTTATAATAATTAAATTAAATAATTACTACTACTAAATAATATTTTTACATGACATATTATTATTATTACTATAATAATAATATTATTTTATTAATTTCATTTTATTTAATTCAATAATTAAAATTAAATTTTAATAATTTATATTAATAGTAAATACTATTTTTACATGGCATATTATTATTATTATTTAATTCAATAACTGTAATAAAATCTTAATAATTACTATTTTACTACTATTACTAAAAATATTATTTCTACATGACTAATTATTATTAATTATTATTAATGTTATCATTAATATTATTATTAATTTATTTTAAATTTTCATTTTATTTAATTAATTTAATAATAAAAATTAAATAATGATCACAACTACTAAATACTATTTCTACATGACATTATTATCATTATTATTATTTTAGTCACACTAAAAATCTAACTAAAATATATTACAACAAATTAAATGTTTAATCACCACAACAATATATTACCTTTATAAAGTTATTAAATAATAAAAGATAATAAATATCATGCCAAATTAAAATATACAATTAATATTACTAACATTTACTGCTAAAATTTTTTTATGTCTCAAACCTTTCTCCAACAATTACAAATAAAAACCTACAAAAACTAATATGATATAAGAATAATTATTTGTAAAGACATATAATAAATTTTCAAAAAAAGAAAACATAAATATTATCTATGTATTTTTTTTCGAAATTTATCTCTCTAAAAATTTATTCTACATAAATTTATCTACTAATATTATATGATTTTTATTTATTTTACATCATTATTTTTTAATATTTTCACTAATACTACCTCATTTTACACATATATAAATCATACTTCTTACAATATATCATAAAAATGCTACATATTATTCGTCAAACTAAAATTTTCTAACAACATTTAATACTAACATTTTAAAAATAAATAATCAGTTTTAACCTTCAACACAAATTGTTGCTTCACTGAGGAAAATAAAATTGAAAGAGCAAAGAAAGGAAAACTTGAGCAAGAATAAGAGAGAATGTAGGAGGAGCCGATATGCAAGGGAGACTTCATGCCCATTTATCTTTGATCTATTAAATTGAGTTGTTGGATCATAATGACAAAATTGACTATAGTAAATCATGGGTGGGGGGAGGGAGGTAAGAGCTCTGCATTTAGGGAGGGATGAAAGCTGGCAGCTCAGATAATTGATTCTTTGTTGGGCAGCAAAAGCATGCACCAATTCAAATGGCATAGTCTTCGTGTCGCCACCTGGTGGGCATGCACTACTTGGACTAGCACATGCCTCTCTTAGTGTACCGGTTGTCCCATGCGATGATTGAACTAGTGAACACTTCCTTTGTATGCCACTTGGACTGGTGCATTGTGTCCAACTCAAACTACAACTAAACCACTATAAATCCAGAATTTTGAAAAAAACTATCATAAAATGGTAAATAGTTTACCTCAGTACCATAAACTAAAAAATATCCCTTTAAAAATATTGAATAATGATTGCTTTAACTACACTATATTTACCGAATGAATGTATATTAATAGTCAATATGAAAATGCACATGCGCTTATATATGCTGAGTTCTCTACAAAATGAGTTTGACAAAGTAAAGAAAAAATATATACTAAAAGAAAAAAAATGACATTTTATAGGAAGACTAGCTTATATACATCGAAATTCCGGTGAACTATAGTATTTAAAATTATTATTAAATATTGTCAAGGGACCTAGAAATTATGAAGAAATTAGAATAGTTAATAATACTATATATACACTTTTCAATCTGCATGTATTGCATATGGAATACTTGGAAATGATTAAGACTAAATTACTGCAATGAAAGAAGCTATTTTATATGCATTATCTTTCCAACTCCGAGATTTATTTGTAATTCTTATATTATTTTATGAAATTAACGAGCCGATAAAATTATTTTTAAAATTTTGAAAATATTTTTATGACTACATTATAAATGAATTAGAAAGAATTTTAGAAATTCCATGTAGAAATATTTTTGACTATTACCTTAAAAATCATGTTTTACTTGAAATTGAAAAAATTTTCAATCGAAATTCGTCTTCACTATCCAATTATAATTTACCTTCACCCGATAGATCATTCACTAATGATAATGTGAACAAATTATTAATTGAAGAAATGAATTATGATATTATATGTTTAAAATGTGAACATGATCATATGATTATAACTTTAAGCAACGAACAAAATATAATTTATAATGATATCATATCCACAATAGATAATAAATCAAGAGGATTATATTTTGTATATGACTATGGTAGAACATGTAAAACTTATTTATATAAAGTAATAATCTCATATCTTGATTCGATAAAAAAATAGTATTAGTTGTTGTCTCATCAGGTATATTCGTACTTTTGCTATTGGGTGGTATAATAGCAAATTCTATTTTTAAAATACCAATTGATTTAATTGAACATTCCAAATGTGAACTAACTGAATATTTTTTTGGTACAATTGGAAGCAAAACAAGTATTCAAATAAAAAATGACTGGTGCATACTCTAAATTAATATATATATATATATATATATATATATATATATATTATAATTACATTGTTTAGTAACAAAGTTCAACTAAATTATATTTCAGAAAAATTAGACATTACTCTCTGGGACAAAATTGCAAAAGATTTTCAGATGTTATAGTTTTTTCTAAGGAAACTAATGATGCTGTTATGGTTGCATTTGCCAGAATGATTACTCGAAAATATTCAGGTATGAAAATAAAATACATCAAATTTACTTATTATAGAAGTTTTATATTTTTTTTTACATTTTTAAATAAATATTAATTGTTGCTTTTATTCATACACAAAACATATATAAAATATATAAAAAAAATGTTAGATTATTTTAATATCTTATGATTGCTTACATTTTAATGTTACAGATCATATAACTATTAACAGTTCAGCTAGTACACAAATTTTCATCAATATTGCAATACCAAAGGTTATGATTTTAAGACAAATGTATAATCAAATCTATCTATAAAATTTTATTTTCAAATTATAACCGTTTATTGCAACAAACTACAAGAACCAATTAAAAAAATTGTGCGACTCCAAATTGAACATCGCTTGCATATGATATCGAATTAGAAAATAACACGAGTAGAAAAACTATTTCTGAGTTACTGTCTCTTGATGTACATACCGATAAGGTAATTATTTTAACAACTATAATCTATCTATATAATGCAATATAACAAAGGAAAAAAGTTTAAAAAAACAGGTATGTGATTTTTGACTTTTGTAACTTTAAGTGCGTGATATTTTTTTAATGCAAAATGAGTATAGTAGTTTATGACGTTAGCAACTTTAAGTGCATATCATTAACAATGTTAAAAAATCTGGGGGGAAAGTTCAAGAAACAAGCTTGTGATTTCTGACTTTTGCAACTTTAAATATGTTGTATTTTTTGTGTGTAAAATAGGTATTATGGCTTTCGCCATTAGCAATTTTAAGTATATTTCTCTAATACTCAAAAAGAGAAAAATAAAGCCTTCAAAGCAACTTGGATCTCTAGTGATTCAAGTAATGAAAAATCAGGTGATGAAGTTATCAACATTTGCCTCGTGGCACTTGGAGAGTTTTCTACTAATGAAATTACTCAAGAACTTGATCTTGCTTCTAATGATGGTGACATGATGCATGTTATTGAAAAACTTATGCATAAATATGAAAAATATTCTTATAGAATTAGTTTACTTAAAAAAATAGTTAAAACTCTAGAATGAGAATTTGAGAAATCAAAAACTTCTAATGAAAAGTTAACTAAATTTTTAGATGAATGCAATTCTACTAAGGATAAGATTTTAAATGATCATACCAAACTTGTTGAGAAAAATGCATTATTAGAAAAGGAAGTTAGTGGTTTCAAGAATTTTATTTCTAGATTCAACAAGGGGAAAGAAATCCTTGATGTGATGATTGCTATTAATTCCATCAATTTTCAATCTAAAAATATGGAATTGACAACTTCATCACTTGAATCACTAGTGGAATATACTTAAAATTGTTAATGGTACAAACTATAGTACTTGTTCTGCACAAAAAATATAATATACTTAAAATTACAAAAGTCGGAAACTTCAGGTCTTCTTCCAGATTTTTTAACGTCGTTAAGGGTATGTGCTTAAAATTGCTAACGACACAAACCATATTATCCATTTTGTACAAAAAAAATACTATATACTTAAAGTTGCAATAGTCAGAAACTACAGACCCGTTTTTTGAACTTTTCCCTATAATAAAATATACAAATTATTTAATGATCAATATTTTTGCTATTTTTCTAAAATATATACATAATATAAAATTTACATGCCAAGCTATTATCTACTATCTACTATATTGATGCATATATGAGATGGTAGTATAAAACTCGTTCTTAATGCAAAAGTAGCATTCAAAATTACTGCGAACAAATATGGTACAATAAATGCGGCATTCTTGAGGAACCGCCAACATATTAGTATGTTACAATTTAAAAATATTCAATATTTTTACATTATTTGCATTATATAAATTCTAACCTATTTCCATAGGTATAAACCTAATGCCATAGTTGAAGACCCAACTAGTTATGCAACATTTATTATATTTGGACAACAAGCATATGAAATATAATTGATCTTCTAGTAAACAATTTGATTCATGGTTCTAAAGATAGATACAACATTCCGTTAATTATTACTAAAATTTATGGAATGGAATGCATTTTCTAAGTTATGATTAGTGATCGTGTTGAATATCCTTACAGTTTAATATTTAAGGTCATGTATATATTTGGAGATCATGATTCAATCACTTCAAAACAAAAAATCGCCGAAAAAGCAACATCTTCCGACATTGTATTATTGAGAAATCCTTTAACGTTGAATTCACCAAAAATATCTTTAGATTACACTACCTAGTCAATACAAAATACAGAAGTTTCTAAATCTTTAGAATTTTATGACGACAACCATACCACACAAACTACAAGCGAAACCACCTACCAAAAAAGTGTGTATCAGGTTAAAAAACATGTATTGTATTCAATAATTTACTTTGATTTATAAAAAAAAAATATTTGCACATAATATACTATAACATGTAATATTTTTTATAGATCATAATATGCTTTGTCGAATAAAGAAAAAGTTGATTAGCTCAAAAATTTTCTTTTTAGAAGGTAGGAACAAATCAAATCAAATTATTATTATTATTATTATTATTATTATTATTATTATTATTATAACACCAGCTAAGTAGGACTTAGTTTAAATACATGAATATATGACATCAATGGTAAATTGGTAATTGAATGTAAGAATTTGAAAAAAAATAAGTAAAAGATGTCATATGGTGAGTATATGAAAGGTATATTTGAGATATATAAAGGTATATTTGGGATATATGGTTGGATTTGGGCCTTGAAAAGAGTTGAAAGAATGAAGAAAAGTTAAAATTTAAGGACTCACACCCATGAAAAAAATGTGTGATGTTCGTGAAGGTCGTGTTTCAACCTTTTTGTCTAGATTCATTCATGGCTAGACCTAAAATTGACATGGCTATGAAAGATATTGATATAAATGGGTTTTTACGCATTTTAACTCATTTTAACCGAGTTTTCAAAGTGTTAAAACCCTAGAACACCCAAGTCCTTTGAAAATTCTTCCTCTCCCATGATTCTTTGAAGGTTTCTAAGCCTCCAAACATGAGATTTAACATACTAGAGGAAGATTTGAGCAAATATTTAGAGTTTTTACTTAAGGAAGAAGATGGAGCTAGAGAGAGAAAGCTTGAAGTTTGAAGAGAGCTCGAGTTTTCTATATTCTCGGGATTTATTTCGGCCTTCAAGAGGTAAGAAATTATAACTCTTTATCTTTATCAAATCCATGATTTTTAGGTGGTTGATATGGGTAACTCGAAATAAGTAAGAACTCATTTGTAGATGGGTTAGATCAAAGAGTAATCTTGGATTTTGTTGAAGAAAAATTCTCTTTGATGTTAAATTAAAAGAGTGACCACGTTTTGAGTGAGTAAAGACCTAGCTTGAAGAGTTAGAGTTAGAGTTGTGTGATTTTCAAGCTTTATTTAGATTGTGTGTTGATGTGTGGCTATGATTGTACCTAGAAAGAGTCTTGGATGATGGAGAAGCCACCCAAGAGCAAGGATAAGCTTTTAAGTTTGGAGTTTTACATGGTTTCATGGAGGTATGTGCATATGCTTGCTTTAATTCGAATTATATGCACGATTATGTAATATATTAGTGATTTGAATACTTGTATGAGAATATTAATGTAAAGCCCACGAGTTAGGGCCTATAAATTTTACACGAGCCTTAGATGCTCAGATGTTTGAGACTAAATTAAATTGGTTTAATTAGAAAGTTTATAGGTAAAGGAATAAATAAATATAATATGATTATATATATTAAAACAAGTAAATAAAGAAGTTAGGAATTTAGAATATTATAATATTATATTAAAAAA